>CM042852.1:15844594-15942094 GCA_023658055.1 Thaleichthys pacificus | reverse complement strand
AGCATCTGGAAAATGGCACAAGAATGGTCCTGGGTCTGTAGAGTTCATGGAAACATCAGGCACTTGATAAGATCTTTTTCTTGGCGGACTGTTTTGCTCTTGAAGGCTACGATGGTGATTGGATCCAAGCAAAAGGATGTCTGGGTCTTCCCAGTAACCTCAGAAAACTACAACTCCCATCAGGGATAAATCCATTTCAGCCGATGACCGCCCAGTTTCGATTTCAGCAAAAACAACAAAAACATTTTTTTTTTTTTAAATGAAGCTAGAAATAAAATGTCATCTTCATTCCGTAGTTTCAAAATGTGTCCCGATTTGGAAACATAGAAAGGAATCAACAAGAGCTGATGATGGAAAAAAATATAGTTTTTTTTCCCTCTGGTTGTCTTTTCCCATGATCCTCCAGGAGATTGTAGTTTCAGCTTATTCAGCGATTGTAGGCGACCAGGCCTCTCTAGTGATTGAGGAGAGGGCTGGTGGAGGAGAAGGCATCCAGAGTAACATATTTCTCCCTCCTCAGAACTGACTTTCTGGGATTGATGGAGAGATTCTATACCCTCCTACTGAGGAGAAATTACTATTTAATTTTGTTCATTTCTTTTTCATAAAAATAAAATAAAAATAAAAAAGAATTATATTAAGATTACAAATATATTTATAGTAGTGCAAGTGGCGCCCGAATATTCAGTGGACCCTCCAGGGCTCGGAATATTGTCTTCTGAAACATTGTCAAAGTCATTTTCAATGAGCAGCATGAATAAATATTAAATAAAAATATATGTTGTTAAAATAAATCTTCTTCAAATCTTTGAATTGTCCTGGAAAGATTGTAAACATGTTCAGGCCTTGGCCTTGGTTGGTTGAGGCTCTCCAGAGATGGAAATACTGTTGTTACACCTGCAAAACGAAGAAGAAAATAGTTAGTTTTCAAATCCTTGAAAAAAATATCATTCTTTTTTTTACAGTTGAAAGCTAGAGAGTTGTTGTCTGTTAGCGTCAGTTGGTAGTTTACCTCAGTAGCAAACACACACTGCTCCATCTGCTCAGGAATGATGAAGACGGGGTGAAAGAGGCCTTCCTTGGGGAAGCTAAGTGGAGGGACCACCATGGTAGATGCACAATTCTTTCTGTTGGAGGAGAAACATGGACAGGTCAAGTCGGGTTCCACACAAATTTAAAGAGCATATCAAGATAGCCGTGTGTGTGGACCGTGAGTGAGTGAGTGAGTGTGTGTCTGAGTGTGTGTGAGAGAGTGAGCAACTGTGCGAGTGAGTGTGTGAGTTTGTCTAGCGATAAAGGTTACTTGCCGGTCAAACTTGCTCTTGGCGATTCTGTCCTCATCCCGGGCAAGGTTACAGTCGGCCATCTTCTGTTTGTACGCCGCCTTGTCTCCGGTTTTCTGCTCGGGGGCGGAGCTAAGCGCTACGTCCTTATTGGACACCTTGTACTGGCCGCCGGGGATAAGGAACGCCTCCTTCTCCCTCATGCTGGCGCTGGGGAACGGGCCGGGCGTCGTCCGGTTGTTCACAGCCTCCAGGTCGTTCCTGACAGAGGAAACCATTCCCTTCCTGCCCCGCCTCAGCTGGCGAAGACCCAAAATGGCAGCGCACACCAGCATGACGAGGGTGACCAGGCCCAGGACGAAGCTGACCGTCAGGGCTGCAGTGAAGCCGTCAGCCGGCAGGGGTGGAGCAGGGGTGGGGCGGAGGCTGTGCTCACACTTGGCTCCCATGAAGCCGGGGGGACACTGGCAGACAGGCCCGGTGAAGTGAGTGAAGCAGGTGCCTCCGTTCTGGCAGGGCACGAGCGAGCAGGCGTCGGCACGCACGCTGCAGTCCTTCCCGGTGAAGCCTAGCGTGCAGGTGCAGGTGAAGTCGTTGATGCCGTCCAGGCATGTGCCCGCGTTGCGGCAGGGGCTGCGGCTGCACTCGTCGATGTTGGTCAGGCAGCGGGCGCCCGAGAAGCCAGGTCGACAGCGACACGTCAGGCTGTGGCCCAGGTCCAGACACTGTCCGCCTGCGGGGGACGGGGAGGGAGGTTAGAATAGAAGCTAACTGAGAACGCTAGGTCTGGAAGCTCTCCTTTCATAATCTACAGAGAGACAGACACACACACAATCAGGAATGAGACTGACTCCAGATAAGATGGTCTTTCCTTGGCTAATGAGGACCCTTGGGAGCACACACTAACTCAGAGTTCAGTGGGTGCTAAAAGAGATGAATTGAGCATATTAGCAGTTCTAGGCCCTTATCCGCCCCACTCGCTATCTGCCCCTCCATGCTATCTGCCCCTCCATGCTATCTGCCCCAGGCCATGTCTGCCCCAGGCTGGCGTCTCCAGGCTGTGGCGTGCCAGTACTGCATTCCTGCCCGGTCCACATTGTAGGGAGCAAAAGGTGCATTTCAAAACAACACACATCTACTGGTACCAAGAGAAGCACCTGACATGAGAATGTGCATGTCGTTTGCTGTGAGTGTGTGAATGTGGGTTGCTGTGCGTAGTTTGCTGTGAGAGTGTGTGTGTGTGTGTGTGTTGTTTGTCATGCGTGTGTGTAGTTGGTTGTTTATGTCAGACGGACAGGTAAATACACGTTCCTTCTGGTTTCCGTGGCGACGGCCAGTCTCACTTACACTCCGGGATACACATTCCTCAAGGCTCCCGGAGGGAGGGAGGGGGGGGGGGGGGTTGCTGGCCGGGTTAACGGCCGGGTTACCGGCTGTGCGTCTCTCAGTGTGTTCGGGCGCTGGCGGGGGACGGGGGGGGGACGGGGGGCGGGGCTTACCGTTGGCGCAGGGCTCGCTGCTGCAGCGGTCCATCTTTTTCTCACAGTTGGATCCCATGTAGGAGGCTGGGCAGCGGCAGGTGTAGCCGCCAGACACCAGCGGCGTGCAGGTGCCCCCGTTGAAGCAGGGCCCGTCGGCGCATGTCATGGCGCTGATTTCACAGTTCTTTCCGTAGAAGCCCTGAGGGCATGTGCAGGAGTAGTCGCTCTCCTGGTCCTGCATGATGACATGAAGAAAAACACACACACACACATAGGTGAGGACTCTGAAAGTCCAAAGGTCCATTTCCACCAAAAGTGGGACTTCAGGTCTAAGTTTCTAGAGTTTCTGGAATTTCTACAGGTTCTAGATTCAAGGCCGTAATCATAATACATATTGGGGGGGGACACATCCCCCCCAATATTCAAATCTGGTCAAAAAGTTCCCCCCCCCCCCAATATATTGATATAAAAATATAAATGTGCTACGCTACGACAGGCAACCACGCACGCTGTCTGAAATTATCATTTAAAAAAATATTCGTCTCCCCCAATGTTGACTCCATGGTTACGGCCTTGTCTAGATTTCCTGAAATTTCTCAAGTTCCGGAGTGTCTAGAAGTTATGGACTTTCTTACTGTCTATGGATATTTTTTTACTAATGTGCAGATTTCTGTCATAAGAAAATGGGTAAGGAGACTGCACAAAAACACTGCGTTTAAAACCAATTACTACATTCATTAGTCCTATCCAACTCTACCAGTGAAGCCTAGACCAACCTAGCCTGCATAGAAGTAAACAATGAAAAAAAGAAATGAAAAAAATAGTGAATTAAGCGGTATGGTTAAATATTTCAATGGCCAAAAGCCAAATAACAGGGGGAAGAGGAATGCAGAGATTTCAACAAATAATTAATCGACTCTCATACAGCCTAAGCCAACACCGAAGAGTTGCCTGTATGTTCGATCTACAGAGTGAGAAGTTGTCTCATAAATGTTTTGCTAACATGACAACACATTTTATTAGACAATTTCTTTCAGTGACAAATACCCAACTGGAAACGCCAGAAGATGAAAAAACTCTGGCCAACAGTCCTACTGCACTCTCATATCTTGATTTTTTATATTGTATAGTTCTGTCAGTATTTTGTTGTAAATTTTTCTAAATGTTTATATTGTATATTTAATAAAGATTAACACGTGAATGATAAATCCCTCAATTTCTCCCTCAACTGGCTCAGTCTTAGCTCACTATAAGACACGGCCCAGAGAGGGGGCCCCATCGAGGGGGGCCCGAGAGGGGGCCCCAGCGAGGGGGGCCCCAGCGAGGGGTTGTCTATTTGGAAAAACCGTTAGGGACATACGTTGCAGCTTCCTCCGTTCTTGCAGGGGTTGCTGTCGCACTCGTTGGTCTCGATCTCGCAGTTGTTGCCGCTGAACCCTGGGCGGCACGTGCAGGTGTAGCTCCCCTGGCCGGTGTTGGTGCAGGTGGCGTCGTTCCTGCAGGGCCGGTGGTTGGTGCAGTAGTTGAGGTCCTGGTCACAGAACAGGCCTCCCCAGCCCTCCTTGCAGTTACACTGCCACGGCTCGTCGCAGGTGCCGTGCAGGCAGCCCGGGTGGCGCATGCACTCATCGCACAGCGCGCCCTGCCACCCCAGGCGGCAAGTACACTCGCCAGGGGCCTCACAATCCCCTTGCCCCTCGTTGCAACCAGACGAGCAGATGGCTGCGCAGATAGAGAGAGAGAGAGGGAGAGAGAGAGAGGAGGAACATTAGAGCCCCTGTTCGCATCACAAAACAACCCCCCTTCGCCGGCCTCAGACACATCAAGTATTTGTTAAGTAGTAAGCGAAGCAGCTGGTACACACACAAAAGAAACACATGCCGTCTATTTTTCACGCAAGGGAGCGCACATTACGTTCCAGCGCGTGTCCCTGTTAAAGCATACACCCAGCGACCATTGTTAAGGCAAACAAAAGATGCAGACTAACTCCTCATTTGAAGGAACAGCAGCTTTTTTTTAATGCTCGACCAAGGATGTCGTTGAACTGCTTGAGTTAACAATTTAAAGTGAGAAAATTAGGCGCGCTATTCGTGTCAAATCAAAGTGTTCAAAATTCAACGGAAATCCAAGTAGGGCCTACGAGTAAAAAAAAAACTTAGAAGTAAAATATTCACAACTATGCAATAACGAGATATTTATTTTTAAATAACGGAAGCATTACATTGTACAGGAACTTACGGTCAGCGCAGTATTCTCCTTTCCATCCGGGAAGGCAAGTTCTGCTCCCGGAGGAATCACAGGTAAAGTGTCCGAATTGGTCATCACGGGGTCGGCAGTAGTCGGAGCAGCTTTCTCCATGGTAGTATTCATCACAGATAACGTGGTAAGAATACCGCAATTCGCTCTGCTCGCTAAATCGAACGTCCTGTGACCATTCCTCGCCAACGGCAAGTCTTCTAGAGGTGACCAAACGGCTGATCAAGTTGTTTTGGTTTTCTGTGTGAAAAAAACAAACAAACAAAAAACAGAATACCTTTTAAATGACATGCATAAAAACGAAGTACATGTCCCAGTGTATGCCTCTATTTTAGGAATGTTAAGTAAAATTACAGCAAAGTGATGGGTCCCGTTTTACAGCTAGATGAATGTAAATGTGCGCCCCCTAGAGGAGAGAGGGCGACCTACCTGTAGACTGACCATCGGAGGACTCCGCATTCCAGGCTTCAATTATCAATGAAAAAGTTCCCTGAAATGAAACCAAGAGAGAACCCTTCGCGTCACACAAATGTTATGTAAACATGTGCTATTTACCCTGGCTAAATAATAACATAGTGATAATATGTGAGTGATAATAGATGTTTATAGGTACTTACCGGCCACTTGAAATGGAAAGCCACCCTGACCGGCGCGCTAGCGGAGATGGAACTGTGGTCAGCACTGAAGATATCGGTGAGCCCCGTGCCGTAGGTGCACGGAGGCTCCGGGGAGATGACATCTTGTGAATGTTTCAGACAAACGCGGAAAAAGATCTGGCAATCACTGGACTGTTTACAGACACTTCGAGAACTGCTGAAGGAGTGTACTTTCAACTCAAACACACCGGACGAGTCAACCTATGTGGGAAAGAGCAGGTATTAGTAAACAGGACACGGTGAGCACTCAGTGAAGGTTTCAAGCAGTCCCGCAAAGAACCAGCACATCAAAGCGCATCAGATAAATTGATACTTACCACTTGCGTGGATATCAACGCAAAAATACACGTTAAAAACAAACGAGCCATTGTTGGGTGAGCGATCTAGTCTGCTATCCAAATATAGCAGACGATTCTAGAAATCCAATTTCGATGGGGAAAAAACCCTATACTCCAAACAAAAATAAAATCGTCGGAAAGAGAAAACAATTGTAAATATACAAGATACAAGTTTAAATGTGGATGGTGCTCACAACAAAAATAAAATCCATGCGCTAATCTGGGGAGTGAGCTTGTACTCTGGACTTGTTCTGTTTAGTAACCTGCAACGGTGGAAAGCTATTTATACTGTCCTGAGGAGGGAGGGCGCGCGGGGGAGGCGTGTCATGAAGTTTGGTGTTTTATGGGACGCTTTGATTCTATCTCACCACGCGACAATTGGCGACTGCAATATAACAAAATGCTGTCCAGAGGTATAGACACGAGTGATAGAGAATTGTGGGTTCCAAATGGTCGCAAGTACGACCAAAACTCAAAACAAAAGCCATGTTGGGGACGGACGCCACATTAACGCTGCTTATGTAAGACATATTTTAAAATGTGTGTTATTTTCATTTGAAGGGGATCTTGATTAATTAAACGCGCAGAGTTTACACTAGATGGACTAGAGTCGGTGTAAACGGGACATAGAGAAGTTCATGAAGTTGAGAAACTCAGTCGCTTTACCCTTAAAAACTGTTTTTTTTACTCCCGTCTTTTTGTTTTCAACTCAGTGTCGCGTGCCACCCTTTTCTTCTTGCACTTTTCGTTCTTTATCTTTTCCTCTGGGGAGGGCGGACAACGGCCGCGCTCTGTGTAAGACCCGGGGGGGGGGGGTATGAGGGGGGGGGTTGTTCGGTGCACACACCCCTTTAATTCAGCCCAAGAATAGTAATTGTTCTGACGCGTGTGAGTCGTTAAACCGGCAGACTTGGGAGCGAAATCTTTTATTGTGCCGTGGAAAGAATCAGAGGGGTCTTTTGTTGTCTTGGTTTGGGGACCTGGAATCTTGGGGAGGGGAGAAGGGGGGGCGGTGAGGGTCTTGCAGCACTGAAGATGTCAGATAATTGCTTTTGTAAAAGGAGGGAAAGGGAATGGGGGTGGGGCGGAGGGACGAGTCGGGTACATGACGGCAGCTGTATGATAATCAACGGCACCTGGCCACTCCTTCTATGTACAATGTCTTCAGAGGGTAATAACGCACGCAATTTCCTAGGTCAGAACCTATAATGATCACGACTTGAGTGCCTTACAGGCAGTCGCTCGAATTAGATTAATGGCCATAGCATGTTTTCAGACTCCAACACTGAAGAAAGCGCATCTCCATAATGGTAACAGGCCGATGAAGGAAATACGTACAAATCACTGCCGCAGCTAAGATGTTTGAATACACATCCGCCTTTGGACTCAGCAACAGAAAAGCTGTAGCTAAAACCAGCATTATTAAACCACAGAATTATTGTGTGTGGCCTATATAAAACATGAACAAACTTTTACGGGGCTCAGTGAAGTAATTTAAAAAAAAATTACAATGACCATTTAAAAATCTATGTAATAGTTTTGAGTAGACGATGTAGGCTATTACGGACAGACAGGGTACAGTTGTATCCCCGTGGCTTGTTCTACGGGTGACAGCAGTCAAGCAGTGTGTCTGCCATATGCAACACGGGAGCAATTGTCTTTTTGTCAAGTCTGCTCTGAATTCATAACTGAGTGATTCACTGCAAAAACAGCAACGCTCTCTAAATAAGGTAAATTACAAAAAGGGATTAGAGGGATTTAAGCTGTTGTGAAAAGCCGGTCATTAAAACAATTGTCGATAATGACACAAAATTGGCAAGGAACTTGAAACTCGTTCGATTTTTTTTTTTTTTTTAAGTCACGCACATTAAAAATACATTACATTAAATTGGCGCGAAGGTGAATAATTAAGCTTGTACTTTGATAGGGCGTGTGTCAGTGTAGACTGCGTGCTTGCTGATGTGGCTGGAGCGCCCGGGGACAATAGGGCGAAAGCTTTACAAACTGTTGCTCATCTTTGGCGCGCGTCTATTGTCATTGTAATGAGAGCAGCGCGTGCCTCTGTTGGCCCTGACTTTACCCAAGGCACGCTCCGGCTGGGGCGCGTCACACAGAAGAGAGGAGACTACAGCGAGCTTCCATTGTCATTATATTGTTGGATAATTATCCAGACGGGCTGCTTCTGCGGCTTGGGATCCAACAAAAGACTGGATAAATAAATATGAGCTGTCTCTTGTAAACAATAAAAGTTCCCATCATGCGCGTTCACGTTCTGCCGGATCGCATCATTTAGAGGGAGATTGCTTTAACCAAAACAACAACGCGTGTCATGTGGATTTTAATACGACAGTATGTTGTGTTATGACACCTTTGGATCGAATGTGAATAGTAACAATGGACCATTTCATTAGGTCTATTGCAGAAGGAAATCCACCATCCTATGAAACATATTTAAGTCAGTTAGTTCTGGATAATACGTTGGTAACCGACAATACACCAATGTGACCTGTTTTGCATGCCCTGACACAATTTATAGTTTAAACCCCTGCAGTAAACTCCCTATTAAAACATGAAACGGTCATGGATTTTCTTCAAAATTCAGAACCTCGCGCGTGAACATGATGGCATGTTATCATGCAAAAGATAATCAAAATCTGTCAACATTTCTCTGGGGATGCGCAGGTGTCGCGCGCGTGGCTTGTCACGGTAGGAATTCGACGGAGGGGAAAGAATAATTAAACAAATCGATAACCAGATGGCACGATCGAATATGTGCATATTGTATTAAGATTGTGTTTGCACGCGCGGATATTCGACACTAGGGACTTGACGCAGCATGCATTTAGCCTTAACAGGTATTTAGCATGCGCCAAAACTCTATTCAGCTCAAATGCTTGGGGCAGGCTACTGGTTATAACTGGAATAAGAGGCCGAAAACATAAACAAGTCTTGTTTGGTTGGAAGATGTGCAATTCCGAGAATGTTGATATTGCCAAGAAAGTGCCCATATGTTGAAATCGTGGAACAGCTTTTACGCAAATTTGTTGTCACTTCAGCGCTTAGCATCCCCACGTGCCCCAAGTCCAAATGGTGTAGGAGTACTCGCTTCTGGTGAGGCAGAGCGTGTGTCCTCGCGAAGGTGACGGAACAAGAGATGAACAGACAGCCAGGGGCGGAAAGGCACGCAGTGAGAACATTTGTAAAGGTGTGACTTGGTGGCAGAAGGCACAGGGTGCTTATAAATGTGAACCGGCGCGTTCTGCTGAGGTGTCAAGTCCGACACCCCGAGCTCGAGGTGGACCTATTCCCAGGCTTCCCAAACGCCGCGTGCATGATGTTTTACAAAACTAGAGTCTCGAGGTGACAACTACATTCCACGCAGTTTGTTCGCACGTTTCTAGAAACCGATGTTGCCGTGCTGCTTGGTCCAAATGCAATGACACATTGCCTTTTGCAGGGTAATTAATGCACACAAATCTGACCGAATAACCTCAAGGTTCCCACCAAAGCACTACTGCATTTTCGTGGGAAACGTGCTGGAACCGTCCTCCAAAGTAGGCCCGTCTCGAGTGTATCATAATTCCTGAACCCTGTCAATCAATCTGTGGAATGTTAATTATGACGATATGGCTAAATTGAAGACCCATGTTGCTACCATCATGAAGAATGGCAGTATGTTTCAGTGGTGATCTGATGATAACAGTTGTGGAATCTGAATCACAGTAGGCCTACAATAGTTACTGCAATCTTGATCAGTGGTAACACGTAAAAATAAATGTTACATTTGAATTAATATATAAACAAATGATCGGGTACTGCCAGAGCTACATTACGAACAATTATGTCATTAGAATAAAGCGAGAGATTAACTAAAGAGCTAACCCTATTGTCCCGTGAGCGAGAAGGAGAGCCCTAAGGCATTCACATTTGGGCACGTGTCTCCCCGGGGGGTGTCTGTTGGGAGGATGGGTTTGACACCGAACAGTTTGCATGTTGCTGTGAATGGCCCTAGCCACATGTCTCTCCTTCACGCACCACAAACGGTAGCATTAACATCTCTAATGCCAATTGGCGACGTGGCTATAGAGCCTACATTGACTCAACATCAACCCCCTGTCTGTCTGTGGAAAGGCAATTTGCTACTTTCAGTCTTGAATTTCGAAGAACATTGTATTTTAAGCGTTAAAATAACGTATTTACTGTTTTTCCTGTTAATTGAAAACTGTGGTTTAATTATTGAGTAGCCTATTGGAAATACACCTATAGCCTATATTGGATTTCTAATCTAATCCCTTTTAAATAACTGAATAGCCGTTGAAAGCGGAATAGCAACTAATTTAGCGTTAAATACGAAAAGCAAATATATCCTCAAAGGATGACGGGCATTGATCGACAGTAATCTGTTATGGCAAATATTGTGCCTCCAGATCAGTGTTGCCTAAACCAACACATTATCTTGGGCCAAATCAGTTCCTGGCGGAGAGGCTTCGGTTGTTTGTTAGGAGTTAATCGTCTAAACAAGTGAAAAGGAATCTAATCGCCACTTTTAAGATCTATTTAAAGCTCCATAACCTCGCAAGAGCGTCCTGAACTCACTCATCACCAGACAGCCGCTCTGAAAATGCATCAACGTCATGAGGTTGAAAGACTTAAATTATTGACTGATTATGATTGTCATTCATTCCAGGAAGTTCACACCTGGAGCAAAACGGTTAGGATTTGAAAGGCTTTTTGCCAGGTATTTATTTAGTTCCGTTTAAATAATTGAGCCAATAATCAAAACAGACAATGGTGAAGAAAATCCCTCCAAGACACTAAACAGGAAAGGATCAAGTACCAAAGTAAAAAGAGATATAAGCCACAAAATACCCCACATCATTGGAAGTATTTTGTTGTAGAGAAGGTTCAGGTGATGCCTGAGGTGATAAACCACACAAAGTTCAGCACGTTGTAAACTGACTGCTCTTCTTTATTTGTAACTTGGTGAATGAATGTTTCACATGAATATAATCTCACAGAACATTCAACAAGCACACACACTCGAGCACAGATCCCAGTTCTGCTGATTGGACGACCCAATGACCCCCCCCCCCCCCTCCCTCCCTGCAGCGACAGATCCCAGTGCTCTCATTGGTTTAGAGGAGAGTTAATCTGTCGTCCACCACTCAGTCCTTGTGCATCGGCTCGTCCCGCAGTCACACCCCGTCTGATTGGCCGAGGCCAGCGCCTGTCCAAACCACGGCGATCTCATTGGTGAGCGGAAAAGCGCCGTTGCATGCCTCCCAGAACGAAAACACGTATCCGATAGCGACCATAATTATACTTTTAAAGTTCTAAACCTTGGGTCAGCACAGTCTCGTTTACATTTGCATGAACAAAACAGAACAAAAATATAATAATTCGAAGTACAAACATGAAATCGGGTGATAGGACGTGATCCCAGTCCGCCTCTGTGTACGGAGACCCAGATCTCAGAGCAGGAGTTGCAGGTAAGAAGCCCTGATAATCTGGTCAGCCTCCGGACCACCAATGAGCCGAAGCTGATGAACGTCTCTTAACCAATCAGCACCCTTTAGGATGTGTCCGGTGACAACAGAGAACCAATAGAAGCATTAGGGGGGCATGCGCTGCCTCCACCCCCTCCAGACCTAGGAAGCTGCTCCTCATTGGTGCACAGGTTATGATGATTTAGGTTTGCTCCTCTACAGTCCAGCCCCCCGAGGCATGGTTTTGGCAGTCCGCTCCATCTGATTGGACGCTTCCGGACAAGCTCGCAGGTCCCGCCCACCCGGATGGTCCCATTGGTTGGACACGTTGGAGAGGTGGGCCGTGATTGGTGGGTATTGGGACCACTCACTGTTGCTTGGAACGCCAGAACCTTCCGGCGATGGAACCTAAAGAGATGCCCTGCTTCTTCTGTTGAGCTAGCTCTGCTAGCCTCTGTTCCTCCTCCTACACACACACACACACGCACGCACCCACAATTAACACAAACACGCACGAAGACACACAGAATCAACATAGACAAACAAATACACACAAACACAGTCAGTTTTTCTAGAAGTGATATGAAGATTCAAACACATACATACAAGGCACAAAGAGTGAATTAGAGAAAGAAAGAAATGGTCATTTATGGCTTCGACACATTAGTACTGATCTGGCGTGCATGCGTGTGTGTGTGTGTGTGTGTGCGTGCGTGAGCACACACCTGTGCCAGCTGTGCTTGTCTGCGTTTGAAGGCCTCTATGGGGTCCTCCTCCAGGGCGTAGTTTTCTAGAACTCCTCTGACGTCATCCACTCCACTCAGAGCTATGGCTGGAGAGGGGGTTGTTACGGTTACCGGAAGAGCCAACACAAGTCTACTTCACACCTGTGCATGTTCAGAAACTCTCAGAAAAATCGATAAAAAGATAATCCTCAAAAGATTCTCTCTCTCTCTCTAGATACACCCCCTCCAAAAACCACATCTTGCTCGAGACACACAGCTTTGGTGTAACTGACACACACACACACACGCGCGTGCTCGCTCACTCTTAAGGAAGGCAGCGAGGTCGTAGAGAGTGCGATCCTCAGAGTTGCCATCCCACTTCTTGAGGGCCATGCCGTTGAAGGGCTGCAGGCTGAAGGCTTCCCTCTTACAGTCCACCACGATGATCTTGGAGGTGTCCTCTGTTTAGACACGACACATCCTGGAGGGGGGGGGGGGGGGAGGAGAGGAGGAGAGGGGAGGCAAGAGAAGGAGGAGAGAGACCAAGAGAAGGAGAGGGTAGAAGAGATGAACGTTTGAGAGAGATGTCTTCAAATCCAGACATGCACAGGCACAAGCCCTTCCTCTCACACACTCTGCAGGGAACCACCACAAAGGTTAGCCCATACTGATTATTTGCCTTAAAACTGTGCTGATGTGTCCACTGGAGTTTCCCTTACTACCACCTCTCACACACACACACACGCACACACACAACACACACACACACGCACACACACATGCGCACACACGCGCACACGGCTAGTATGAGTGAACAGCAGCTTTGGGGGCGGAGGGAGGAGGAGGAGGGGGGGGTCCAGATGAGCCCAGCAACAGCGTCCCTCTCCATCTGCCCCATTAACCCCCCCCTCACACACCAAGCACACAGACCCCTCCTGCATAGGCCAGCTGGACCAGGGGAAAGTGTGTGTGTGTGTGTACCTGCATGAAGCGTGTTGGCTACATGAACGTGTGTGTGTGTGTGTGTGGGGGGGGGGCGTGGTGCTGGGAGCTCTTGTTACACAGCAAGCCTCTATGATCTCTGAACAGGACAACAGGCTGTGAGGTGTCTCCCCTCTCACACACACACACACACGCACTCACACAAACACACACACACGCGTCTGGTCTGTACGGGGGTTCAAAGGGTTGGAGAAAGTTGGTCACAGTACTTGTTTTTAAAACAAAACCATTTCTCAAACTGTTAACTTCTGGATAAAACTTGCCATGATACAAACCAACGCTAAAATAAATAAAATAAACAGCCAAGCTTCTGAAATTCTTCAGTTGGCAGTTGATGACCCTCTCTTTGGACCCAGGACCCCCTCATATGCACCTGTGACAAGCCCATGACCTCCTCTAACTGTCCCGCCTTGGAAGATTCTAGCTCCTAGCCCCCCCCCCCCCCGCCCCCCCGTCACGGTTGGTTTGGCCCTGTGTCTGAACGCGGCCCTCGTCACACTGACCGGCAGCATTATATTGGCAGATCACATCTGTGTGTGTCCACACTGTTTGGAACCTTCTTCTGACAGAGCACCATCGAAATGCCCTTCCCTGACAGACCCTCTGCCCTGGGGGGTGGCGGGGGGGGGGGGGGTGTTCAGACCTCCCTCCCTCGCGTTCCCTTCCTACCTCACTGTTGCTTTTTTAGAGGGCCAGATGGAGGGCGGGGGGGGGGTCAAAGAAAACGAGGGAAAAGGAGGGATGGGAGAGATGAGCAGGTCAGAACTGTGGTGAGAGATGCTATCAGGTGGGACAGAGAGAGATCATGGAGAGAGCAGTGAGGACACAGAGACAGAGAGAGACCATGGAGAGAGCAGTGAGGACACAGAGACAGAGAGAGACCATGGAGAGAGCAGTGAGGACACAGAGACAGAGAGAGACCATGGAGAGAGCAGTGAGGACGCAGAGACAGAGAGAGATCATGGAGAGAGCAGTGAGGACACAGAGACAGAGAGAGACCATGGAGAGAGCAGTGAGGACGCAGAGACAGAGAGAGACCATGGAGAGAGCAGTGAGGACGCAGAGACAGAGAGAGACCATGGAGAGAGCAGTGAGGACGCAGAGACAGAGAGAGACCATGGAGAGAGCAGTGAGGACGCAGAGACAGAGAGAGACCATGGAGAGAGCAGTGAGGACGCAGAGACAGAGAGAGACCATGGAGAGAGCAGTGAGGACGCAGAGACAGAGAGAGACCATGGAGAGAGCAGTGAGGACGCAGAGACAGTGGAACCAGCACCTCCACACAGTGGAGTGCTGAGTGTCGTGTTACTTAACCACGAACATGTAAACATGCTGCCGTAACCGTCTCCGTGCCGATAGGGTTAGCTATGTTTACGAATACAGTCCTGAATCTGTTGGGGGTTATTCTGGTGAGGAAATACCATTTATATATAAATAAATAAAAACCGGTTCCATGTAACTGTTCCTGTTAGTCTATGACTAAGCCTAGCTGCATCCTGACGGAAGACAACAGGTCGGTTTACACTCTTCTTAACTGTTCAATTCTCTGTGTCTCTGCTGGAGAGAGAGAGGGAGGGGGAGAGAGAGAGAGAGAGAGAGGGAGGGAGGGGGAGAGAGAGAGAGAGGAGGAGGGAGGGAGGGAGGGGGAGAGAGAGGATGGGGGGAGAGAGAAAAGAGAGGGAGGGGGAGAGAGAGCATGGGGGGAGGGGGGGAGAGAGAGAGAGAGAGGGAGGGAGGGAGGGAGGGAGAGAAAGAGAGAGAGGGGGAGAGAGAGGATGGGGGAGGGGGGAGAGAGAGAGAGAGGGGATGGGGGGAGGGGGGAGAGAGAGAGGGAGAGAGAGAGAGGGATGGGGGGAGAGGGGAGAGAGAGAGAGAGGATGGGGGGGAGGGGGGAGAGAGAGAGAGAGAGAGAGAGGGAGGGGGAGAGAGAGAGAGATGGGGGAGAGGGAGAGAGAGGATGGGGGAGGGGGGAGAGAGAGAGAGGATGGGGGGAGGGGGGAGAGAGAGAGGGAGGGGGAGGGGGGAGAGAGAGAGGATGGGGGGAGGGGGAGAGAGAGGAGGGGGGGAGGGGGAGAGAGGGATGGGGGGAGGGGGGAGAGAGAGAGGATGGGGGGAGGGGGGAGAGAGAGAGATGGGGAGGGGGGAGAGGAGAGAGGAGGGGAGGGGGAGAGAGGAGGGAGGGGGAGGGGAGAGAGAGAGAGGATGGGGGGAGAGGGGGAGAGGAGAGAGAGAGAGAGGATGGGGGAGGGGGGGGAGAGAGAGAGAGAGGATGGGGGGAGGGGGGAGGGAGAGAGAGAGGATGGGGGGAGTGGGGGAGAGCGGCAGGCATAAGGTTAATGAGGCCCGAGAGAGGGGAGAGGGGGGGGGGAGGGGGAGAGAAGCCGCCATTGTGACCGCGGAGCAGGAGGAGGAGGGAGGAGGAGGTGATGGAGGAGAGAGGAGAGAGAATGAAAGGAGCAGCAGAAGGATGGCTCAGGAGGAGACACAGGGGGCCTGGCGGCATTGTGACGCCTGGGTCGGCTCCGGGGGGGGAGGGGGGGGGCCGTGGGTGTGTGTGTGTGTGTGTGTGTGTGTGTGGGACTCTACAGTTGTGCTGGGTTGTAGGAGAGCAGTACAGTGACATGAGGGCTTCAGCTGGGCTGCTGTGTAAGGGAGAGGACAGGCACCTTCAGATCAAGTACTGTGTGTGTGTGTGACTGTGTGTGTGTGTCTGTGTGTGTGTGTGTGTGTGTGTGTGGGGGGGGGGGGGTCATGTCTAAAAAATGACTAAAAAAATGTCTCCGGTGCGTGTGAGACCGGCGTGTGTGAGACAGGAGCGTGTGTGTGATTACCTTGACATGATGTCCCTCCATGTAGCGTGTGGCGTCTCTGAACAGGCGGTACATGACAAAGCCCTGGGGGTCGATGCTGTCAATCAGGGGGTATGCCGTCTACAGAAACACACACACACACACAGACACACATACACACTCTTGAGTCCTTTATCACACTTCTAAAGTTTCCTTGACTACCACAATATTCCGGACTGAAGCATGCTGGGTAAACGTTGGGAGTGGAGGAGAGGATTCCTGACTGAGGTCTCTCCACGTCATGCCTACTCTCCTGCAGGCTTGTGCTTGTCTTCTCTGAGGGTTCAGATGTGTTTAGCTACACTTGTACGGATGGTTGAGAAGCACTGTGCCAGTGCCTGTGAACAGGGCTATACAAACACATGATTTGAGTGTGTGTGGATGTTTACACCAGTCTTGGCAGCCAGTCCATCTTTTATCTCTCTCTCTCTCTCTTGTGTAAACCTACACCATCCCCGCTTGGACTGAAACAATCCCAAATGTTCAAACTGAACCGATAAGATCCAACAGACCAAATTGAAGTTGGAAACGGTCTCAACAGCCAATTAGACTGGAGGCTTCAGCTTCATTAGCATGTGAATGTGGTCCTGGAGAGAGGGGTCCTCGCGGGCGGAGGGTGGCCTGCTCTGTGCCTGACTGAAGGCCATGTGGGTGGGCTGTTAGGAGCACAGGAGGCTGCCAAGACGGTAAACAAACAAGTAAACAATGAGGAGAAGGGGCTGGGTGGTTTAGCGGCTCGCTGAGAGAGCCAGGTCACAGTACAGCAGACTGGACCTGAAGAGGGGCTCTGGGGGAGAGCCAGAAGAAGGGTTCAGGCCTGGAGCCCCATGGCCCAGGAGGGGGAGGGAGGGGAGAGGTGGGGGAGAGGTGGGGGAGAGGTGGGGGAGAGGGAGAGGTGGGGGAGGGGGGAGGGGACAGGGGTCACGTGTCGCGTGGGCAAGCTCCGACTGCATGAGAGGGTGGATGTGGTTGTCATTGTCGAAGGGGCACGCCTCAGCATGCACGCGCACGCGCGCACACACACACACACACACACACACACACACACACACACACACACACACAGGAGTTGTTGCAACATATGGTGGTGTGTGTGTGTGTTAGCGTGGTGTGTGTGTTAGTGTGGTGTGTGTGTGTTAGCGTGGTGTGTGTGTGTTAGCGTGGTGCTTGCTCACCATGCCGGTCTCGGCGGTGAAGATGACGATCTCGTAGAGAGGAGCGAGCTGCTGGAACAGGTAGTCGATGCCCGGACGCTTCTTAAACGCCAGCCGGTCGCAAGCTGGGAACACACACACACACACCTTGTGTCACAAACAGCACACACACCTTGTGTCACAAACAGCACACACACCTTGTGTCACAAACAGCACACACAGAAGTGAAGCAAGAAGTGAGGGCTAGAGGCTGGGTCCTGGAGGCTGGGGGCTGGAGGCTGGGGCTGGAGGCTGGGGCTAGAGGCTGGGGGCTAGAGGCTGGGGGCTGGGGTCAGGGCTGGGCCACACTGGCGCTACCTGTCTGTTGGGGCAGGTATGGAGGGCGTCGTCAAGCAGGTGTCAGGTTACAGCCTTGCTGCAGCCCACCTGTCACCTGCACGCGCCCCTCACAAGCACACCTGGCCAGGTGAGGGAGGGGGGGGGCAGGTGGGAGGAGGGGGGAAGGGCAGACAGGTGGAGAGCACAGGTGAGGAGTGTGGAGGGAGGAGGAGTGTTTACAGAGGGGGAAGCTGACAGGTGGTCCTCTCACACACACACACACACACACACTCTCTCTCTCTCTCTCGCTCTCTCTCTCACACACACACTCCCCAGAACAGATGGCCTAAACCACAGAAGAAGGAGAAAGGAACAGGGTGGACATGTGTGTGTGTGAGTGAGTGTGTGTGTGTGGAGGGGTGATGAGGCAGGGTTGAAGAGAGGTGAGATTGGGGTGAAGAAGTAGAGGAGGTGAGGAGCGAGTCGCGGCAGGGCGAGGCAGGACAGGGCAGGGCTACATACCGACCACTCCGGGTGCAGCAGCACGTCTGTGAGCTCCAGCACCAGGGTGTAGGGGGGCTGGTAGTACGGCTCCTTCAGGGGGTCTGGCAGCAGCCTTGGGCTAGTGGGCTCCATGATCATCTGAGGGCGCACACATATGACATCATCACTACTGGACCACAGCAGTCTGCTGTGGGGGAACAGCTGGGGTGTTCTGCAGGTGTTCTGTATACTGCTGTACCCGTGTTCTCCTTAATGAACACAGGTGCCTGCTCTCTGGCCCTACTGCCTCTTAACAACGTTTGTTCCCTGCTAGATTTATAACTGCACCATTAAGCACTACTGTCAACATACACTGTCAACATACACTGTCAACTCAACATACAGCACCTTCACTGTAGAGCAGAAACCTGTAGAGACACGTGTACGTGTGTGTGTGTACGTGTGTGTGTGTGTGTACGTGTGTGTACGTGTGTGTGTACGTGTGTGTGTGTGTATGCACCCGTGTGCAACTGACTGTTCATTCTTGTTATGCGTCTGACTAGCCAGGAGAACCTACTATTTCCACAACACTTCACCACCAATCCTTAACCTGGATGAGTCCGGACTGACCAATCACAGAGTAGGTACCTGTCTGTAGTCTTGGAAGTACTTGAACGTTCTCCTCAGCTGTTGGACGACCTGTGGGTCTGAAGGAGAGAGGAGCGGTCAGGCCAGGTCTCCGGGGACAACAACATTACATACAACACTGGGGGGAAAAAGTTTGATCATGTTCAACTATTCTATAATATCCCTTGTACTTTATAAGTAATGTTTTAACAATGCAAACAGCCGGCTTCTCTGTAATGCCAGAATAGGTAGAGATGCAGAACTAGACTGTATCCCTCCATGGAACAGGTAGAGATGCAGAACTAGACTGTATCCCTCCATGGAACAGGTAGAGATGCAGAACTAGACTGTATCCCTCCATGGAACAGGTATAACCAAGTAATGAGTGGGTCCCACTGGCAGAGAGAGGAAGGAAGTCCACAGATGTAGTCCTAATGAGCAATAAAGAACTGCATCTCCCATGAGACCACAGTGTCATTACAGCAGATCTGATCTGAGCATTGCTATGGCAGATGGCATTTCCCCCCCAAGCTAAAGCACGCAGCAAGGGACTCTGGGGGGTTGAGTCCTCGGGGACAGGAAGACGAAGGAGCGAGAGGAGAGAGGGAGATGGAAAAGGAGAGAGAGAAGTGGAGGAGGAGAGGAGTGTTGGGACAGCGATATAGAGAGAGAGACAGAGAGAGACAGAGAGACAGACACACACACAGAGAGAGAGACACACAGAGAGACAGAGAGAGACACACAGAGAGACAGAGAGAGAGAGACAGACAGAGACACAGAGAGAGAGAGAGACACAGAGAGAGAGAGAGAGACACAGACAGAGAGGAGTGTGCAACAGCAGCGTGGACGCTTCATCCAGCAGAACACGTGTGTTATCACCAGGGATCAACAGATCAAGTGATCACGTGTTTGATTAGTCCTGGAGGGCACACACGCACACACACGCACACACACACTTCCAGGGAGCGTGGGATAGTGACCGGGCCTGTAGACTAACTTCTCCCCTGAGACAGGAGTGCCACGCTGGGCCGGGGGTGGGAGTCATGCACCCCCCCCCCCCCCCCCCTCCAGGACACTGACGCGTGTGTGTGTGTTTATGTGTGTGTGTTTGTGTGTGTGTGAGAGAGGAAGGATCAAGTCAGGCTTTTATCATGCTAATAACAGCATGGGGGGCTAATGGAGGAGGGGTGAAAAGATGGATGATGACGGAGGATGAGGAGAGAAAGATGGAGGGAAGCAGGATGATGGTTTGGTCAGCTCCCCAGCCCACACCCCAGAGCTCCCCAGCCCACACCCCAGAGCTCCACACCCCAGAGCTCCCCAGCCCACACCCAGAGCTCCACACCCCAGAGCTCCCCAGCCCACACCCCAGAGCTCCCCAGCCCACACCCCAGAGCTCCCCAGCCCACACCCCAGAGCTCCACACCCCAGAGCTCCCCAGCCCACACCCCAGAGCTCCCCAGCCCACACCCCAGAGCTCCACACCCCAGAGCTCCCCAGCCCACACCCCAGAGCTCCACACCCCAGAGCCCCACACCCCCAGCACGCCTCGCTGACCCCTCTCTGAGGTAACCAACACAGAGCTGGGGCCTGACGAAGGCTGGATGTTGACTCTGAAAGGAAGACCGTTACACAGGAATGAAAGGAAGACAGAACGAGAGAAGAGGAGAGAGGAGGGGGGCTCGTGCTAACCTTGTTTGTCTGTGTAATAGAGAGGAAGTCTATTGTAGCTTGGTAGCCACTCAAGAGGACTGGAGGGAGAGGGACGGATGGAGGGAGAGAGAGAGGGAGGGAGACAAGGCGGCAAGGAGGGTGTAAGAAACGGAGGGTTCCCCCACCAAATTAGAAGGATAGAGAGAGAGAGAGAGAGAGAGAGAGAGAGAGAGAGAGAGAGAGAGAGAGTATGGGAGAGAGGGGGAGAGTGAGGGAGGGAGAGTGAGGGAAGAGGTAGATCGATAGCTGGGCCTCCTGTCCAAACAAAGCCTGCCTTTAATCCTCCTCTGAGGAGGCATATGCTCTGCCAGTTTGCCAAAGACCATTATTCCTCTGAAGCTTTTCTCCACCCGCCTCCCCTCCTCTCTCCCTCTCTCCCTGCTTCTCTTCTGCTGTCCACCGCCCGCACGCTCAATCGCTTCTTTCTCCTGTTGTGACAAACGGTGCTCCTGCCTGTCACCCTCTCCTTGTGGGGGGGGGTTAGGGGGCCCTCTGAGGGGGGCTGCAGTAGGAGGGGCTCGCTCTCTGTTAGAACAGCAGGGTTAGAGCCAGGGGACAGATAGGGACACAGGCTACTGTGTGAATGTGTGTGTGTGTGTGTGTACACTGGAGCTAGGAGGAGAGAGGAAGAGAGAGGAGGGGACAGAAGGAGAGGAGGGGAGGAGGGAACAGGAGGAGAGGAGGGGGAGGAGGGAACAGGAGGAGAGGAGGGGAGGAGGGAACAGGAGGAGAGGAGGGAACAGGAGAGCTAGGACCTGGGCTGGGGTGTGGAAGAGACAAGCTACACGTGTCAGGTTGTTTGAACTCTACTGTAACACCCTGTCCATCCCTACTAACGCTACTGTAACCCACCCCATCTCTACTGTAACTAGCTTTCTGTATCTCTGCTGCCATGTTCCACTCAGAGTGTCAGAGTCAGAGCGTGTGTTGTGCTCGTCCAGCTCTGATGCATTAACTCCTATCACACTCATATTTGATTCATTTAGCAGACGCTTCGATCCAAAAGCAGCGTCCAAACAACAGTATATCTAGTCTCTACCTGGTATTATGAAGCAGGAGGCTGGATGTGGTACCAGATGTTGGTGCTGTGCTACAATCACAATGTGCTCTCACTGGATGTGTGTGTGTATGTGTGTGTGTGCGTGTGTGGTGTGCGTGTGTGTGTGTCATCTCCATCTCAAGGGACAGCGCTGTGACATCACGCCATCACCGAGGCGTCCGACGCTCCGATGCATCTTGCCGCTACCGCCACACACACACACACACGTGACCCCTACCCCCTCATGACACCCCATCCCAATGCAATACCCCCATTCCTCCCTCCTCACACACACACACACACGGCTGTGAATGCCGTCACTTGGCATGGTAACGTGGGTCACGCCTGTTAACCGACCAGACCATCACACTAGAGTCCCTGAGGACCCCTCCACCCCTCCCCTCCCCTCCCACCCTCCACCCCTCCCCTCCCACCCTCCGCTTGCCTTCTGCCACTCCCGAGGGAGGGGAAGCGTGGAGAGGGAGGGGGGGGGGGGGAGGGGGCGATGCACAGCCGCCTCCATGTCCCCTTAGGGACCCTGATGTTTACCCCTGCCCCCCAGTAGCCCCTCAGGTCATCAGAGGTCTTTATGAGTGGAGGGAACGCCCAGGGTGGAGGCTAGGCTAGGCTAGGCTACACTACGATAGGCTACGTTACGCTAGGCTAGGCTACGCTAGGCTAAGATAAGCATCTCTCCATTACTGCTGCGGGCCACGGGAGCGTCAGCACGCCGGGCCGGGCCCTGAGGTGATTACAGAGACAGACAGTGGAAGGGTACCTCAGGGAGGGACAGAGGGGCGGGGAGGGAGACCGCCAGACAGGGGTATCGATAGGGCACCTAGGAGAGAACGAGCGAGACAGGAAGAGATAGCAATAAAGGAGAGAGAAAAGGAGGGGGGGGGGGACTGCAGAAAGAGTAAGATAGAGATGGTGATATGATCCCTCGGGGAGAGAGAGAGAGAGAGCGCGATGTGGCACCTGACGAGGCGAGAGAGGGGCAGACAACAGAGGGAGGAGAGATGGCGATAGGGCCCCTCTGGGACGCTGTTAATAAAGAGGTCATTATCGGGCTCTCTGGGTGATATTAGTTTGATCCTCCTCCAGCCCTCTGAGGCCACATCAGTCCTGATGGACCCCAGGAAGGCAGCTGAGCCTGGGTTAGCGTCTCTGCCAAGCCCTGGGGAGACACCTCGCATCCAGGCCCTGCCACAGCGGGCCCCTGGCTGAAGACTGTCCCTAGGCCCCCTGGCTGAAGACTGTCCCTAGGCCCCCTGGCTGAAGACTGTCCCCTAGGCCCCTAGGCCCCCTGGCTGAAGACTGTCCCTAGCCCCCGGCTGAAGACTGTCCCTAGGCCCCTGGCTGAAGACTGTCCCTAGGCCCTGGCTGAAGATGTCCCCTAGGCCCCCTGGCTGAAGACTGTCCCTAGGCCCCCTGGCTGAAGACTGTCCCCTAGGCCCCCTGGCTGAAGACTGTCCCCTAGGCCCCCTGGCTGAAGACTGTCCCCTAGGCCCCCTGGCTGAAGACTGTCCCCTAGGCCCCCTGGCTGAAGACTGTCCCCTAGGCCCCTGGCTGAAGACTGTCCCCTAGGTCCCCTGGCTGAAGACTGTCCCCTAGGCCCCCTGGCTGAAGACTGTCCCCTAGGCCCCCTGGCTGAAGACTGTCCCCTAGGTCCCCTGGCTGAAGACTGTCCCCTAGGCCCCCTGGCTGAAGACTGTCCCCTAGGCCCCCTGGCTGAAGACTGTCCCCTAGGCCCCCTGGCTGAAGACTGTCCCCTAGGCCCCCTGGCTGAAGACTGTCCCCTAGGCCCCCTGGCTGAAGACTGTCCCCTAGGCCCCCTGGCTGAAGACTGTCCCCTAGGTCCCCCTGGCTGAAGACTGTCCCCTAGGTCCCCTGGCTGAAGACTGTCCCCTAGGCCCCCTGGCTGAAGACTGTCCCCTAGGCCCCCTGGCTGAAGACTGTCCCCTAGGCCCCCTGGCTGAAGACTGTCCCCTAGGCCCCCTGGCTGAAGACTGTCCCCTAGGCCCCCTGGCTGAAGACTGTCCCCTAGGCCCCCTGGCTGAAGACTGTCCCCTAGGCCCCCTGGCTGAAGACTGTCCCCTAGGTCCCCTGGCTGAAGACTGTCCCCTAGGCCCCCTGGCTGAAGACTGTCCCCTAGGCCCCCTGGCTGAAGACTGTCCCCTAGGCCCCCTGGCTGAAGACTGTCCCCTAGGCCCCCTGGCTGAAGACTGTCCCTAGGTCCCCTGGCTGAAGACTGTCCCCTAGGCCCCCTGGCTGAAGACTGTCCCCTAGGCCCCCTGGCTGAAGACTGTCCCCTAGGTCCCCTGGCTGAAGACTGTCCCCTAGGTCCCCTGGCTGAAGACTGTCCCCTAGGCCCCCTGGCTGAAGACTGTCCCCTAGGCCCCCTGGCTGAAGACTGTCCCCTAGGCCCCCTGGCTGAAGACTGTCCCCTAGGTCCCCTGGCTGAAGACTGTCCCCTAGGCCCCCTGGCTGAAGACTGTCCCCTAGGCCCCCTGGCTGAAGACTGTCCCCTAGGTCCCCTGGCTGGTCCCATGTTCACAAACCACTGGCTCCAAGCCCCCATGCTCAAAACCCTCGTGCTCGAAACTTGCAGGAAGACAGGAAGGTGAACACACCAGCCTCTCTCTCACCCTCCCCTCACCCTTCACAACATCAGTAGATGTGGAGGTACATCTGCAGGAAACGCACTGTTCTGAAATAGAACGGATGGGCTTAGAGGAAATCAGAAAGGATGGCAGTTGAGGATGCCAGTTGAGGTATTTCTGCGTGTGAGTAAATGAGTGTGTGTATATGTGTGTGTGTCTATACACGTGTCCCTGGTGAGGTCTTGCAGCCAGTCAGGCTGGCTGACAGGATGAGTGATGGTGGCAGGGCAGATGGAGGCCGGCTGACAGACCAGGGGGCACCAGGGTGCCCTGCCTCTCTACGGGGGCAGCTGGCACTGCCCCCGCGCGGGGCACCAGGAAGGTGGCATCCTCCAGGATCCATCAATCATACAGGAGACCAGCCACACACACACACACACACACAGACACACACACACACACACACACACAGAGAGACACACACACACACAGAGAGACACACACACAGAGAGACACACACACACACACAGAGACACAGAGACACACACACACACACACACACAGAGACACAGACACACACACAGAGACACACACACACAGAGACACACACACACAGAGACACACACACACAGAGAGACACACACACACAACCTCTGCATGACAATGCCACACATGCTCAGACAAAGCTGAGCTCATCTGGACACAGTGAGAAAGGGTCGGTGTGTGTGAAAGAGAAAGATGTGTGTGTGTGTGTGTGGATGAAGTGAATCATTAGAGAACCTATGAAGGAGAACGCTTGTACTAACCCCACCCATCCCCTACACTTATGAGAGCACTTTAGTGCCACCAGTACAACTAATCCCATCTAGGGTTACATGTGCTCTCCCCAGCGAACCTGCCAGGCTCTGCTCCACAGCTCTGCTGCCCACCCACAGCTCTGCTGCCCACTCTCCTGTCATGTTCCTGGAGATCTACACTCCTGGCTTCACTCCAGCACTAATCCAGCACATGATGAGCTAGGATGTGTCACAGGATGTGTCCTGATACAGGTCAGGTCACTTCAGCAGTGGAGGTTGAAGCACAAACATACAGAGAGCTACAGACCAATTCAAGACTGAATGGAATTTCAGTGGGGAATCTTTTTCACCACCTGAAAGCCGTGCATGTGCGCGAATATGTACAATCTACCAGAATGCGTTTAACAAATCCAATGCCAGGTTGGTTAGAATTATGAAATGTTTATTGTAGGCCAACAGAATAGGCCGAGTATTCAGCCATGTATGTCCTGAAGACACATAGCTTTTTGTACTGCATCACACAATTGTATCTTGTACCATTTGTATTTTTTGTAAATATTTTTATTATTTGTATTTTTATATTGTAAATTACGGCAACTTATATTTTATTTTATATTCTATTGTATATTTTACTTGAATTCTAATTCCAGTTAGTATTGCTAGTTTCACTTAGTATTGCTATACTCTTAGTATAGTTAGTCCTCATATTTGAATTTAAGATTCCTATATGTTTATTGTATGCACCTTCCTGCCAAAGCTAATTCCTTGTCTGTGCAAACTTTCATGGCGAATAAAACCCTGATTCTGATTCTGATGTAATAATTGTTTATAGCCAACTCACTACAAATATTTCACAGTTTTCTTGCGATCCCATAAACATAGGCTACTGTTTAACGCTAAAGTCGCTCTTCCGTGGCAAAACACTGCAAAAGTTGGAAAATTCAACTCATGCGACACCGGAGTTACCCAATCCAAATCCATCTGAGTGCGGTAGATTAGCCGCTGCGGTGCGGATTGCGTTGTCATGACATTTTAAGAATAACTAATATATTGCGATATATACCGTTACCGTCGGTGCTTAGGAATGAACGATTCCTAAGCACTTCCTAAGCAATGTTAATGATAAACATTTTAACCGCCCAGCCCTAGCGCACACACACACACCAGAGGTAGAGCACACACACACACACACACACACACACACACACACACACCCCAGGTAGTGCAGCAGTTACTCACCAGTGTCAAACTCATCTGGAATCTGTTAGAGAGGAAAACAAGGAATTAAGAGTTAGAGAACATTTGCCCGTTAACACACAACCACAACAAGTCAATAAATAATAATAGTTCCTCTCTATGTTGTAAAACAAAACGACTGTAAGGTTTATCTCACATTAGGCACGCAAACATGCTGATATCAACAACGTGAAAATGATACCAGGTCATATGTGGCTTTGAAATGGGTTAAAAAAAAATATATACTATATATTATAAAGATAATGCAGACATCCTGAGAAACTGCATGGGATTCCTATGACCAAACAAAATTCGCAAAAAAAACAGTAATTTTCTCTCTCTCCATGCAGGAGTGAGTGGTGGTTTCTGGACAAGTACAAAGACATTTCAGCCTCCCCTGTTGGTCATACACTGAACTACAGTTTATAAGAAAGTCAACTGAACTCTTATTGTGAAAGGTTGATTAGAATCTGCTTACAATAGCAACTTTTGCAGGAAGCAGCATATTAGTAAGATTTATTAGCACAGTCAAGTGCCAGTAAAACTGTGTTGAATAGCAGGGTATTGCTCAGGCTGTAGGGCATTAGGGGAAAGGTGAGCCAGCGAATTCAGCGACACACAGGTGTAGTGCCCCCTCTAGTGGTCAGATGATAGTACTGCACGCCTTTGGACCCCTTTAAGTACTGAACTGTTGAATCTCCAAGCACGTTCCTGGAGAGCTCCCATCCTGTACGACCCATCCCAACCCTAACCCAGCATACACCACTCACATAACTATGACAATCTGGATCCTGTTTGTCACCCTCCTGTAGGTTGGACATCCACCCTCCAGGAGGGTGGATCTCCAGGAGGATGTTTAAACAAAGTCCTCTCTTCTTGTCAATCCAGTCAGAGAGATGACTTCCTGAAGAGGACCCACCCGGGTAGCTGGCTGCGCTGTTGCCTGTCAGGAACTCCCCCAGGGGCAGGGGAACACTAACTGGGCCAAGCCTCTATCCTGTTAAAGCAGGAAGGATAGCCGTCTCATCCAGAGATAAACTGCTGTGTAGACAGGGAGAGAGAGAGAGAGACAGAGAGAGAGAGAGAGAGAGAGAGAGAGACAGAGAGAGAGAGAGACAGACAGAGAGAGAGAGAGACAGACAGAGAGAGAGAGAGAGACAGAGAGACAGAGAGACAGAGAGACAGAGATAGACAGAGAGAGAGAGAGACAGAGACAGAGAGAGAAAGGTACTCCCAGCTCTGGTCCTGTAACCGGCTTCTTTTCGGGGACATTTCAATTGTGCCAAGGTCATTTCCTGACCCCTCTCTCTCACCGTCTATCCAAATAAAGCACAAACGCCTAAATAATCTATATATCAAAATAAAATAAAAACAGATATATAAATGTAGGGTTCAATCCACTTTTCTGTCTTGATGGCCCAGTTCCCACGGAGACAGGAGTGGAGAAAAGGACAGACAGTTTTAGTTCCCAGACCAGAAAAGATCCTTCTGTGCCTTGAGAGAGTCGTTATCTCATTAAACCTCAGTTCTCACCAGAGGGCCACTTGAGAACAGTGAACTAGGCCCATTACAGGACGGCAGGGCGGGCTGAGCTGAGCTTCCAGGGGGAGAACCAGGAGGGAGGTGTGTGAGGGCTCGTTTAGGGGTAATTGACACTCCTGTATCGGGCAGAGGGGCCAGGAGGCTGGGGGAGGGGCCAGGAGGCTGGGGGAGGGTCCCGGGGTCTGGGGAGCAGGGCGCAGGTCTGTTCCCGAATAACGCTGGAAGAGTCAGTTCACGTGGGAACACACACGTACACACACACACATGCACGGGCGCCATCACACACACCTACGGCTCTGGGTGAGGGAAACAGGAAATGGACACAGGGTTAATTCCAAGAGCCCTGATTTAACTTCCTGGATAACAAAATGGCATGATGGAAATGAAATCAATCAATAATAATCAAAATAGCCTCCGTCTAGCCTGTTGATGGTCTATAGCTGAATGCACAACTTCAACCCTTTTGTTCAAATCATTCAAAAAGAAACCCAACCGGATCTCAAATGATGATCTCGATTCTGAAACGAAGACAGTGATGGTGCACTATGTACAACAACTCTGGGGCTGAAGGAGAGGCATGGATTATTGGTGCCGCCTGTACAGCAGAAGTTCCTAAACACTCCAGGAAGACCCAGACATGAGAACAGGCTTTGTCTCCTCCTCACATGCTCACACCTTGCCTGAGGAGGGAGGGATCCCTCCTCCCTCGCTCCTCCATCCCTCCAGCCTCCCTCCCTCCTGCCTCCCTCCCTCCCTCCACCCTGCCTCCCTCCCTCCACCCTGCCTCCCTCCCTTCACCCTGCCTCCCTCCCTCCACCCTGCCTCCCTCCCTCCACCCTGCCTCCCTCCCTCCACCCTGCCTCCCTCCACCCTGCCTCCCTCCCTCCCCGCCTCCCTCCTCCCTCCCTCCCTCCTGCCTCCCTCCGATTCGAAGACAGGAAGGCAGTCCAGACGGGCACACTCCAGTCACACCTACCGCAGCGCTGTCACTTTGAAGTGGACTAGCCAAGCCGTGAGAGAAGTGTGCACTTTGAAGTACACATCTTCCCATACTAACACCTCCCAACCCTCCCTGGCACAGGCCGCAGCCTCCTGCGAAGTGTGCCCTTCGAAGGAGCCACCAGAGGAAGCAGCCTTCAGGTGCGAGAAGTGTGTCCCTAAGTACCTTCATCTTCCTCCACTAACACCTGTGCACTCTTTGAAGTAGCCAACCCGTCATGGTTCACAACTTCCTGTGAAGTGTGCCCCTTTAAAGAGGCCCTAACAGGAAGTACACTTGGAGCGTGCTCCTTAAAGTATCGTCCTATTCCCATGGCAACACCACCGAACTCTGGCACAAGCCACAAGCACTGAAGACGTGAGAAAAGTGTGCATCTTTGAAGCCTCCCTCTTCCCCTTCTAGCACCTTCTACCTCAGACACAAGCCTCAGGCTGCTGAGAAAGTGTGCTCTTTGAAAAGGTGTAAGAGGATTTAGCATCTATGTGGCAAAAGTGTGCTCTTTGAAGTGGTTTAGAAGGTGAGCAGGTATTATGGACACCACTGGGAGAAGACAAAGATACAGTTTCCCACACACGGAAAAGTTATATTAACATAACCTTTAACTGTTTCTTAAAACTTAGCCTGCCTATCAAGGCAGCAAGACTTAGTCATGGGCTGGTTGTAATCTGTGTCGAGGACACTGACCTAGAGAGACTTCTGTAGAAGTCACCCACGTTAAAATGTATCACATAGCTTGGCTTCCCAGACCTTAGTTAAAAGGATTTTAATCCATTATAAAAAAATACTACTAATATTTACACATCACTTCAAGCTAAAGGCTATTATTATCAGCTACTGGACAGCTGGACCTGAACCATTAGTCATTTAGCAGACGCTCTTATCCAGAGCGACTTACAGTAAGTACAGGGACATTCCCCCCGAAGCAAGTAGGGTGAAGTGCCTTGCCCAAGGACACAACGTCATTTGGCACGGCTGGGAATCGAACTGGCAACCTTCAGATTACTAGCCCGACTCCCTCACCGCTCAGCCATCTGACTCCCACCAGAGGTCGGTGATGAGAACCGGTTACCGTTCCCTCTCTCACGGCACCCACCCTTCTCAACTCCTCCAATCACAGCTCGGAAGTGTGTGGCACCACAGCAATCACTCACCTTGGCACAGGCCCCATGTCACACCCGGCCCAATCAGAAGTGTGGCCTTTGAGGGGATCGTACAGGAAGAAGGCGGGATAAGTGTGCCCTCTGAAGTCTTCCCACCTCCTAGCTAGGTTAGGGATTCTCTCTCTCTCTCAATCTATCTCTCTCTCTGATACTGGTGTTAAAATCAACACTTTAAAACAATACCGGTGCCAGAATCGATACTTGAGGGGGGAAAAGCACTAAATGACAGGCGACAACATTAAAGAATGGCTGGGTTTTTTCTTCTGCTAGGCCAAATTTGAACTTGAACAATATGCACTGTTAGATACTTCATAACATTTGACAATTTGGCACAAGGCAGAGCAGCACAAACCTTCTAGTGGCTTCTAGTGTTAACAAGCAACACAGCCGGCAGTTAGTTAAAGGGATTATAATTATTAGCCATAAAAAAATACCACATAATACAAATAAAAAATCATGTCAAACTACAAACTAAAGACTACAACCACCAGTACTCAACAGCTGGAGCTGAACCAGGGGGGGGGGGGGGGCAGGTGAGGGGGGGCAGGTGAGGTGCCCTGTGTGTCCGTTGAGCGGGACAACAGGAAGTAGCAGGAGCTAGCTGAGCAAAGTGTGCTTTGAGGGCCCCGTCTCTTCCCAGACACACACCTCCTGCACCCCGGGCAGACAGAACAGGCCAGCAGACACACACCTCCTGCACCCCGGGCAGACAGAACAGGCCAGCAGACACACACCTCCTGCACCCCGGGCAGACAGAACAGGCCAGCAGACACACACCTCCTGCACCCCGGGCAGACAGAACAGGCCAGCAGACACACACCTCCTGCACCCCGGGCAGGACAGAACAGGCCAGCTTCACCTGTGAGAATGAACACAAGACCCTGCCTAGCGACTCAGAGAAGTGTGCCCTTTCAAACGGTCACACGCCTCGAGGCCTGGCGAGGCGTGACAAACGACACACACAGAGACAAAAGCTGGCCAGGGGATCTCGCAAGGCGTGAGAGAAGTGTGCTCTCTGAAGCGTCCGATCTTTCTAGTGTCTCCTAACTTGTTGTGGGCACATGCCGCATATCACAGACGGTTGCCAAGTGTGTCACGCATGGAAACCAGTCACCTCCACTGAGACTGACGACGCAATAAGGCTGTCACATTAGTACATTCATCTTTCGCTTACACTGGAAACTTACCTTGTTTCCTTGCTCGTCCACTGAATTGCTCCCTGTAGAGTCAAACAGAGAAAGAGATTTTAAAAACCCAACTTGGAAAAAGCGTCAAATTGCAACCTGGTTCCTAAGACTGAATTCCCAAAAACAGTGTCCAAGGAACAAACCGTGTAGTAAAGAAAAGGTCTTGTTTACCAGTACACTCCTAACATAAGTCCTATGATTACGTACCCATCCCAGTGAAAGCCCTGTTGGCCTGAAGATCACAGGCCACACATCTTCAAAGAGATTAGCATCCACAAAAAACAAAACAAGATATATTCCACAGAGCCGAGCGGAAGAAAGAGACCCTGGTCTGACTCGGTCTCTGCCCGCCTGGCCTCGGCTGCGACGGCCAGGTCAGAGGCAGTCCTTGACTGGGCTGTCAGACAGGACACTACTGCCTCCTGACATCTCCTCACTCGCCTCTAGTAGGAGGTGCCATCCCTCCCATATCTCCACACCGGACACCTACAGCCAATCCTGAGCCAGCCTGGCTGGACCTGCCCTAATCTCATTGGATGTGGGCAAAGCCACTGAAGATGACGATTTGCATGATGCTGTATGTGTCTCAACTGATCTAACTCTTTAGTTTACCTTCTAACATCAATTCGTTTCAGGGTTACACTGGAAACTAATCAGAAGCTAACAGTCTGGTACGACATTTGGAAAGCAAGACAGCCAAGGAAGGATATCAGTGAAGGAGAGATCAGAGACAGAGAAAAGACCAGACAGAGAGAGGGAAAGAGAGACCACATACAGACAAAAATTAAAATAAAAAAGGTCTGACTTACCGAATATGTATACCATGCCTACGGCCCCCCCTAGACCCATTAGCCCAGCCAGCCTCAGGACTATCTTCTTGGCATACGCTGTGTTCTCTTTCTGCTTCGTATCCCCACCCTGGTCACCATGGTCCCCCTGGTCACCCCCACCCTCTCCATCACCTGCTGGAGGGGGCTGGCCCTAGGACACACACACACACACACTCAGATCACTCATTCAGTCTAACACTAAGGAGCTGGAATACTTCTATGCTTCAGATTAAACCATCTATAAACTGTATACAGTCTGAATGTGGCACTCTCCAGAACTCGTTTGTCAGGAGTTAGTCTGGGTCCAGTTTACAGAGTTACTCATTTTAGATGCCCTGTCTCCCTGACAGACGACGAATGAGCTTTCATAGAAGTGTCAGATATTGGTAGAAGAAAAAAGTGGAGGAATGCACTAATAAGGGGGGCGGGGAGGCTAAGTGACCTTAGCCTCCCCAGCTAACGCTACCTAACTAGCTAAACGTATTCAGTTTTACTAACTAGCCAACATGTTCCTGCCCGGTAATATCAATAAACTTAAGAGAGCTTGATGTGACGTCCGCAGTGATGATTTCGGCCTCCCTCATTTGGTTCCTGTCAACGGCTAGATCAACGGTTGAGTCTGTCTGAACGTATCGATAACAGTGTATTTTAAGCACATCTCTGACTTCAGTCAGATACTACAACATAATCCGCAATGTGCACATAGATTAGTAGCTATCTTGGACGCTAAAATAACCGCAAAAAAACAAGGACACCACTAAAACCAACAATGAATGGCCATCATAAATTGGCTTGGTACCTGATTTCCATTTGAGATTACAATATATTTACCACGAACCCAAAACAGATACAGTAGCTTCGAACGTGCTAGACTAGTAATCCCAGCTCATGAGTAGCCAATGTGGGGCGTACGACACCGGGCGAGTGAGCATGAAGGTGTCTTACGAAACATGACAGCCATTACAAATGACAGTTCTTTGAACTCAAACGATAGGTCTGTTTCCGAATACAACCAGCTTCGCCTGATCACTAAATGCACATTTACGACGAGCAGCCCAACGACCACACTGTACCAGGCGGAATGTCACGAATCAAGCTGCCTATCGACTACAGTAATAACTCACCTGATTCTTCTGTTGAAGCCTCTCTTGCAATATCGCCTGAGCGAGGCCGCCTGTGGAACTCCCTTCCACCGTGGTGGGCCGTTCCGTGGACAGCCCCCGAATCAGGTCCGTCACTGCGGCGACCGAACCTCCCGTGGTCCCGTTTCTGAGACTGAGAAGGCCCCTGCTCACTCGGACACACATGGGGAACATAGACGTCGCCGACATCTTGAATGGGACACTGCCGGTGAACGTAACGCGAATGAAAGGGCAAATGCGGCCGATTGGCTTGTGATACTTTGAAGGGCGGACGTAAAATCCAATAGATTTCCAGACAGACCACGTGGTGGAAACTTGGGCGGTGCTAAAAGCACTTGCTCCAATCGGACAAAAGATAGCGTTGACCTTCGAATGCAATCCAAAATGTCCATTATAACTGATGGCAGTGCCCTCAGTCAAAGTTTAATCAAGTTCACTAAAAAAACACACCGTATTAAGAACAATATTACTCAATCTAAATCTTAAATCTCAGAGCTCCAAATTAAATGCTCCGGATTTAAAGCTCATGCAAAATTTATTGATTTCAATGTCCAAGTTAGTCTACTTCCAAATACGTATTAGTCAACTATTATATAACACCTCTAGGTAAATTTGTAGCCAGAAAAAATCATATTATGATAATTAGCTACTAACTGCGGCATTACATAGACTTGCCACAAGATGGCGCAGAAATCCATTCAATAATGTAAGACTCAGAATGCTCTCTCAATGTACAGAACGTACTGTACCACTGGGGAAAAACTGGTTCCTAAAAGTCACATTCACATATCACCGACAAAAACAAATGACTGTATAGGCTACTATGACATTTATTGATGAATACACAACAAACATTGATCAAATGTGTTAAACGCAAAAGGCACCTGGTTTGGATAATCTTTTTGTGGAATGAAAAATGTCAACATGTTTTACAAACGTTATCTATAACACAACCATTTACAATGTGTTGATATCGGAATACAAATCAATTATATGGGTCCTCCACTCTCATCCGAAGGTAAACAATGGAGAAAATGCATGACTCTTTCTCACATGGATATCACTTGATTGTTGTAATATTTATTACTGGAGGGAAACATTAAGTCTCAGAAATCTTACTTAAAGCTATACATCTTTTTGTTAATAGTATCTGTTATTTAGGTAGTTTTTTAAGTGGGTTACAATTTTTAAGTCGAGGGATTGAGCTGCAATTTAAAGTAGGCCTATCCCTGTGCCTCAGTTCTGTAACTGTCTGCACTCTCTCTCTCTTCTCAGTCAAGAGTTGACTCACAGTACAAAATACACTGAGCTGCAAGTTTCAGATTTCAAATTCCATGTATTTTCCTTTTAAAATCTTCTACCCTTGCTGGTCTGAAGAGATGCAGTTGGAACAGAGAGACAAGGAAAAGGAGACTGGTCTGGAATGGCGTTAGCAACAGTTGTTGGCCTCCTGTACTGAGGGTTTGTCTCCTCCAGGCCAGAGGGGGGCGCTGTTGATCTTGGAGCTGGCCTTGACCGCCTCGTTCTGGACCCCTTCGCTGCCCAGCCTCTTCTGAATCTCTGCGGCCATGGTGAGGAAGGACCTCTCCACGTTGTCGGCGTTCTTAGCGCTCGTTTCCAGGAAGGGAACCTTGATGGACGCTGCAAATTCCTGTAATCGCAACCGGGGGACTGTGTCATTACAGGCTTCCAACTGACATTATGAGGCTGTACAGTACTAAAGGACACATGCAGACACACACACAGACACACACAGACACAGACACACACACACACACAGACACACACAGACACACACACACAGACACACACACAGACACACACACAAACACAGACACACACAAACAAAGACACACACACACAGACACACACAGACACACACAGACACACACAGACACACACACACACACACAGACACACACACACACACAGACACAGACACACACAGACACACACACACACACAGACACACACACAGACACAGACACACACAGACACACACAGACACACACACACACACACAGACACACACACACACACACAGACACACACAGACAGACACACACACACACACAGACACACACACACAGACACACACACAGACACACACACACACAGACACACACACACAGACACACACAGACACACACACACACACAGACACACACACACACACACACACACAGACACACACACACAGACACACACACACACACACCTGAGCTGTAGCACAGTCCACCACCTTCTTGGAGGCGAGGTCACACTTGTTTCCCACCAGCAGCTTGGAGACGTTCTCGCAGGCGTAGCGATCGATCTCCTCCAGCCACTGCTTGACGTTGTTGAACGACTCCTTCACAAGACATCACAGGACATCACAAGACATCACAAGACATCCCAAGACATCACATGACATCACATGACATCACATCACAAGACATCACAAGACATCACAAGACATCACAAGACATCCCAAGACATCACATGACATCACATGACATCACATGACATCACAAGACATCACATGACATCACAGGATTGTAACGAACCAGCCAAAGGGCAAGTATTGCCACTTACATCCTTATAATTAGCTTACTCTTTCAGATCGAAAGTGTTTAAATTGGCCTTGAAGGTTGTTACGGTACTTTTCTTGTAGCCATATGGTTATTCCATCACTCACCTGATCAGTGACATCATAAACAATGATGATGCCATGGGCTCCTCTGTAGTAGCTGGATGTGATGGTGCGGAACCTTTCCTGGCCAGCCGTGTCCCACTGGGGAACCAAAAAGAGACGCACACAGCTGAACCGGGCCGACACAGGTTCAGGACATTACCCACTGAAGGCATTTTCAAAACTGTCTCTGACTGCGTTCGCATAAACAGTTACTTAATCGATTCATGAAGTTTCTCTCGTTAAATGCGAGATTTGTACGAACACAAACTCACGATCTGCAGCTTCACGGTCTTGCCCTCCATCTCAATGGTTCTGATCTTGAAGTCCACCCCGATGGTGCTGATGTAACTCTCAGTGTACGTGTCATCCTGCAGGAGAAAAACCCCAGATCAAGACCTGTCAATCACACACTCTCACATCGGACCAAGACACAACGTCATTTGGCACGGCCGGGAATCGAACTGGCAACCTTCAGATTACTAGCCCGACTCACTCACCGCTCAGCCACCTGACTCCCTAGCTCTATCTTTCTGCCCTTCCTGTGTAACCCTAACCCTGTACGTAAACAGTCCAATAAAGCCTGGAAAATGCCCCAATATATATAGACTTAGAACTCTCTGAAAGAAGTAGTAATGCTGTGTTCTCAATTTAACTTCTAGAGAAGCCATTCCCAACCTTTTCCACTTTGCGGTTTTGTAGCTCGAAACGTACAATTTGAACCCCTTCTCTCTCTTGCTTGAAGGGCAGCAACATAGACTCCAATATACATTGTTGATTGTCATTTTGGAAAGGCAAACCAAACTCCTCGGAAAACCCGCCATTTTGTGTTTGAAAACTATCGTAACTGCTCGCTACCGGAAATTGTTTGCCTTGGTTTATGCAATATGCGGAAGTGATGCGTGCCTAGTGGATTGAAGTGGGCGTATGCAGGTTAAGGTGGAAATCAGTCTCAATCTCAGTTGGTCTTTCGTCCATGTGCCAAGCGTAACTATTGGCGTTTCGGTCATGATGAATTAAAGGCAAAATTTCATTTTTTCATTAGTAAGCATTTTAATAATCATAATCACCACTAGTGGGCCGCGGCCCACAGGTAGGTGTTCTAGAGTGTTTATTTCTACTAAGGGAAACAGCCTTTAAATGGTGTACAATGCTACTGTAGACCAGGACAAGAACCAGGATATATGAGTCAGCTATATACAGGAAGAGTTTTGGTTGGAAGTCTCTGGGCTAGCTTGGGTAATAAAGTCATAAATAATAAAGTACCTACTGCGAATCGCAGAAGCAGACAGGACTTGCCAACGCCAGAGTCTCCAATCAGAAGCAGCTTGAACAGGTAGTCACTGTAGGAAAACAACACGGCATTGTTAGTGGACATCACCAGGTAAAAGACATACCTGAAGAGCCAGAGGAAGAGACACACAGCCTACACACCCACCAGGCTCTGTTTAAAAGCTTTAACAGATTCAGATACATACAGCCTTTTTAAAGTTTCTCTTTAAAAAGGCGTCTTTAAAAATGTCTTTCTGTGTATCTTTCAACATCCAGTGCATTTCTGGATAAAGAGGTCCTTGAGAGACAGCACTCGACAGGGCCTTGTTTAAAAACTGATAACGGAAGTTAGAAGACGACAGCAACTGGCCTAAGAATTCTCCAATCCAAGAAGAGCTCTCCAGTCTCTACTGATCCTAAAGGGCAGTTTAAAACTCTTAAAAACAACAAAAACTCAAACAAGACACCAGATCAACACCAACAACCACGTCAACCAACAACCAGCCTCGCTACTCACTACTCTGGAGTCATGGCGACGAAATGCCTTCGCACAGATGGTCACAACTAATAAAAAGTAAACCAAACAGGAGAAGACTGGTGTTTTATCTTTGGTCTCTGCTCGGTGGTTCCGTCCTTCAAAGGGCAAACAGCAGCGAGCTGGTATGATGAGTGGAGGGCTGCATGATTTATTAAAGAGCCGGCTCAGGTTACAGCTGGACATGTATTACCTGTCTTAAAGCTGTAGCTCCCCGTTCAACGACACGGTGACGGGGGGGACCCTGGAAACTAACACGTAACTTTATTAATCTCTGTTACCTACCCAAATCATTCACCTGTATGTTACCTACCCAAATCATTCACCTGTATGTTACCTACCCAAATCATTCACCTGTATGTTACCTACCCAAATCATTCACCTGTATGTTACCTACCCAAATCATTCACCTGTATGTTACCTACCTACCCAAATCATTCACCTGTATGTTACCTACCTACCCAAATCATTCACCTGTATGTTACCTACCCAAATCATTCACCTGTATGTTACCTACCCAAATCATTCACCTGTATGTTACCTACCTACCCAAATCATTCACCTGTATGTTACCTACCCAAATCATTCACCTGTATGTTACCTACCCAAATCATTCACCTGTATGTTACCTACCCAAATCATTCACCTGTATATTACCTACCTACCCAAATCATTCACCTGTATATTACCTACCTACCCAAATCATTCACCTGTATATTACCTACCTACCCAAATCATTCACCTGTATGTTACCTACCTACCCAAATCATTCATCTGTATGTTACCTACCTACCCAAATCATTCACCTGTATATTACCTACCTACTCACACCAACCAGTCACTCGTTTAGGCTACTCATTGATAGTCCCCCAAGAACATGTTTCAAATAGATTTTGATTTATTATTGGAAATTAATCATAAAATGAACGTAACACAAGTAGCCCCATACAGTAACTGTATTTTCTAAGCATCTCAATATAGAAAATCTGGAAAAGGATGTTTTCTAAACTAAATAGGGCCACAGTAGAGAGGTTGTCAGATCTGGGCTCCTTTGGCATCAGGTTTGTATCAACTGGCTCACAGGCAACATTTGAGGAAAAAGAAAAGTTCAACACATCCCTATTAAAAACTATTTTAATCATATAAACGGCCCAATACAAAGCAACATGTTATTTGCCTTCTCACATTGTCAGCAGCACAGGTGATCAAACACGCCCATCACCCACTGTGTGTGTCCACACGCAGGCGCGCGGGCATTAAAGCGGCGGATCGACCTTGTCCCTGAGCAGCGAGAGCGCGTTGCTCGAGAACAGTCTGAGCGTGTCCACCATCTCTCTCTGCATCTTCAGGGAGTCGTGGGAAAACTCCCTCTGACCCTCCACCAGACACTGCAGCGACCCGGCCAGGGACCCCAGGGACCGGCCCACTTCCTCCAGCGCCAGCCTGCCCTGGTGCTGCTCCTCCAGGCTGACGGAGGCACAGTGGGCCAGCTGCTCCAGGGCTCACACCCAGCCTCGGCTGAGAGAGCTGCCTGCCTGGTGTGGGATGGAGCGGGGAGGAGGAGGGGAGGAGGAGAGAGTGGAGGGAGGTGTGCGAAGGGGCGGGGCGGATGGAGGAAGCCGGGTGAGATGGAAGGGGGGAGGATGATGAAGAGGGGAAGGCCGGGAACGAGGAGGAGTGTGTGGGGATAGAGGAGGAGGAGGGGTATGGGGGGGGCGGAGGGAGGTCTGAGAATGAGTCTGGGTGAGATGTGGAGGGAGAGGAGGGGGCTATAGGGTCGGAGGAAGAGGAAGTCCTTGTGACTACGCGGGCGATCTCAGGTGAGTCATCCGAGGGGGGATCCAAGGAAGGCAGGACTGTTCTGGAAGGCTGGAAGGCTCCCATGTGACTCTGCTCTATTGGACCTGCATTCCACCTCTTCACTCCTGTCTGAGAGACGCACACATTTCACCATTTGTGTTGTGTTTACATTAGTCTATCACGTTACAAATGCGGGTTCTCAGTAGTATGACTACAGATCAACAGTTCGCAGGTTCAATCCCACTACAGTTCATCTCTTTGGATGAAAGCATTTAATAAAAACATGGTTTTACGTTAAAGCCTGCATACTACTGTGATGTGCGTACTTGACAGACGATAACGATGTGATACGCTTCAGACTACAACTTTGCAAAGCAGATGTCAAACTTTTGGCCAGAGCTACCCCCCCCCCCCCCCCCCAAAAAAAAAGTAACATAGTTATTTTCACGTAATGGAACTTGCCCCGATGGAAACTCTACAAACAGCCGGTTGCTACAAAATGTACTTGACTGTGCATTAAAACACCTGGTCATTGGACAGGTCATTTGGAAACCATCAGTTTGAGCGCATTTTACCTTTACACGTCGCCATAAGATTAGGGGTACCTTCCTCTTAACACTTCAGTTATGGGTAAACGGCAAGAATGTGATTTTTACAGTTGTCTGTTTCTGAATCACAGACAACTGTACGAATCTACAGCGCATACAATTTCCTTTCGATGATTATAAAATTAACCCACAAACCCGCTGTCAACCGGATATATTTTCTCTCGACACATTTTACAGAAACACGAAATCCATATCGTCTCAAAATGTTTGCGTCTGAAGCCGTAACAACTTCACACTTGTAAATGTGGTGGGAAGATAACGCGGTATGCCTACCTACAGAACGCGCAATTCCCGCGGTGAATACGGCAAGCACAAACGCACAGGCTTGCAGACACGGTATTGATTGTAGAAAATACTGCCACCTAGTCTGCCATCGCGATGATCAATGAGCGTTGGGATCATAGTCCTATTTAGACCAAGCGTCAAAGCCATAGACTTATTATTTGGTAGACCAAGGCCTATGGTCATCAGAATCTGACAGAGACCGGTCTATTAGATATAACTAAACCAGCAGATGGCAGTAATGCAACATGAGGGATGCCAACCATAGATATATATAAACACGTTTATATATATCTATGATGCCAACTGCCAATTAAACCCAAAGAAGATGGTCGTCCTAAAATATCCTTGTCCGGTGGTGTCCAAAGGAGGTTGGCTCATGAGTCATGACCTGAATTCTTATTCGTTACAATCATGAGAACTTGGTAATTGTCAGCAGAACGGTGGAAATGTTAAAGACAATAAGTGTTTTACAACAATAGTTTAAAGTAAACTCAGTTTAACAATGCACATCTTAGTTCAACTACTTCATTGATACATGGCCTCAATCTCGGTACAAGGAATTGGACATGGTATTGTTCACTATGTGTCACATCTAATGAGGATATAGGGGCTTATGGGCCTTCTTCTATGGAGTCAGACACAACATAAGAATATACAATACAGAATGAAGATATACAATAGGTTTGCTGAACCGGGACAATACCAGCAACCGGCTTAAACTCAAACAGATATTATTTACAGGATTGTTATAATTTTTTGTCTTTGGAGTTGTTGTATAAAACAGTACACCACATTTTTCAACAATTTAGTCCTATGCGAAAGACAGAGCAGAGCAGATAATGTTCTTGACCATAGATGGGTCCCGTGAATACAAACCAACGTGCATTTAAAAAGCACTCAATGGCATTCAGTGAACCATTTGAGAAACAGAGTTTCGAAAGCGTACAATAGCTGCTCCCGCTCCAATGACTGGAAGGATCCAAACATACTACCTCTACCATCGCAGCCTTGAGAAAGGGTGACAAACATACGTCTGACCAACAGGTGGCAGTAGAGAGTGTGCTGCTTCTTTGTGTCTGCGATGTCTGTGGCCGAGAGTTTAGCTGTAAATCTGGACTGGGACTGAAAAACGACCCGGGACTTTGAAACGCAGACCAGCCCACGGCTGTGTATTAACGTAGTATTATTATTTTTTGCTTTATGCCGCGGCCGTTTGACCGGCCGTTCAGGAAATCTCCAGACGGCCAGTCCAACCCTGGTTAGCTGTATGTCCTAATTGCAACTACCAAGCTGTAAAACCTATTTTCTGAAAAACTAGTCATGTTGGATGTAACCCCTTGAAATGTTACCTGTCCACGGTGGAAAACGCTTTATATTTGAACTGTCAAGTAAGGAGTTAACAATAAGGACCACATCCTTGTGTACTAATTGTGTTGCCTACTTCCCATGTTTGGGCCTAGCGGACCTAACGGTGGTGAATACAGGATCGTTTGGCAGTGTCCTGGTTGTGTTGATGAGTCATCCATTGGCACAGAGGGAGAGAGCACAAGATGGACGAGGGCGGGACTGCATCTCTATCTCTTCATCAAATTGTTGGCTTTCTGGTTGGCCGCATCGATACGGGCAACGTTGTTGATGGCCTGAAAAATATAAATGCGAAGCGTATTAACAACAGAACTTCCAATACTCCCCCCCGCCCCACAGAGTCTAGTAAAATAGCCTAGGTATCTCTAAGCTAGCCCAGGTCTCTCTGAGCTAGCCCAGGTCTCTCTGAGATAGCCCAGGTCTCTCTGAGCTAGCCCAGGTCTCTCTGAGCTAGCCCAGGTCTCTCTGACCTAGCCCAGGTCTCTCTGAGCTAGCCCAGGTCTCTCTAAGATAGCCCAGGTCTCTCTGAGCTAGCCCAGGTCTCTCTGAGCTAGCCCAGGTCTCTCTAAGATAGCCCAGGTCTCTCACCTTGCCCTGTATACGGTCAATCTGGACGTTCTGAGTGTCGATCTCGTTGCCCATGTCCAGCGCCATGCTCTTCAAGTTTCCAATGATGCTACCGACATGACCCAGGTTCTCCTCCATCTCGTCCTCCCGCGCGTCATCGGTCACCCTGACAGACAGACAGACAGTCAGACAGACAGGCAGGCAGAGATAACAGGTCTTCAGATGGACAGACTGGCAGTTGGACCAACAGGACAGACAGACAGTCAGAGATAACAGGTCTTCAGATGGACAGACTGGCAGTTGGACCAACAGACAGGTCATCAGGTAGATGAAGAGATGGGATGGCAACATTAAGATCTACCTGTACATCATAGACAAGCGCATGATATCTTGAATAATGAACCAACAATCGCTCACCACAGACGAGCTCTGTTTGCGGATGTGAGAGGACAGGTTTATGGTGTGGTAAGGTGATGTGGTGTTTGTGAGAGACTGAGTGAATGAGGCCAGGACAGAGGGAGTTATAAGGGTTATAAGGGATTTGATAATATCCTGTGTTTGACCAGGTGCACAGGTGACAGGTGCCTGATTCTGTATGTTGTGTGTTCAAAAGGAGAGTAAACATCACACACACACACAGCCTTACGCACACAGTCCTAGCAACTATTAACACACTTGTGCTGTTTACAAACTGATTTAAAATAATAATACATTCATTTAACAGATTATTCTTAACAAAGCAACATACATGAGGTGATTTGAACCTGGGACCTCTTGATCCAAGATCAAACGGTCTACCACTGAGCTCTACCTACAGCACCCCCCGTTTGTGGCCAGCATTTGTGTCGATTTGAAGCAGAATGTGAATCTACACTCCCAGACAGAAACCCATCCCGATTCCTCTACCTCCGGATGTGCCCTCCACTCATGATCATCTGCTCTCTCTCGTCCAGCACGCGAGAGGACGGCTGGCTGGACACCACTCCATCCTGGCTGGTCCCCCACACTTTCTTATACGCCTCGCTCTCCTCAAAGTTCTTCAGCCTGAGAGAGACACACACACACACACATACAAGCACAGACACAGATATACACACACCAGCACACACACACACTAAGCTTCAGTCTTCAGTGTGTGTGATCTGTTTGCCAGTGGAGAGTGTGTTTATACAAACAAACATCGTGTAGTATGTCATCTCCCTGAAACGTCTGTTATTTCCTGGAAAACTGCACACAACTTTCACATCACAACTACACAACACACAAACGGGCAGGAAAGGTGATGCAGCAAAGCAACATGCTGCAACACAACCATGCAGCCAACCCCCCCCCCCTCCCCCCCTTCAAAAGGGAACTGAACCACAGAACCATGGCACCCTCAGCACCTACTTATCACAGGAGCAGAGCCCACAGCACTTCCCCAGATCTGTCAGGTTCTTCTCCGCTTCCTTCATGTCTGAGTTGATCTGGTCCAGGCCCTCTTCAATCCGCTCTAGTTGCTCTGGACAACGGGAGGGCAGAGGGGGGGGGGGGGGGGTTGATGGAGAAGAGAAAGATGGAAGAAAGGGTCGGGGTGGGGGATGTGGGGGAAGAAAGGAGGAAATAATGGGTGGAAGAGAGGAGAGGGGTGGAGGGGTCATAACACAAAAACAGCTTAATCACCGAAGCCCCGTAACTTAAAGATAGCGACAGGTTTGATGCAAGTTGATGCGAAAATCATATTTCAAAACCCAAACATCGACTTCACAGATATGAAGCAAGCAGAAGTGCATGCTTTGACTGGCTGTGCCGGGTAACTGGCTGGCCCTGCTGGTTTGCAGCCGGACAAACAGCCTGACTGTGGAAACCGGCTGGAACCGGTAATCAGACGTACTTTGTGCGAGGCCAGACACACAGGCCACAGCAGTTGGACATGTCAGATAGGTTTTTTTCTGCCTCCCTCATATCCTGGTTGATCTGGTCCAGACCCTCGTTGATGCGGTCCACTTGCTCTGCCCACAGGGGGCAGCAGAGAGTATTAGGAAAACCAACCCAGTAAGCTGTGTGAAGGCCTAGAGATCATCAGACTAGTCTTATAGTTATATATCACTGTGGGGTTATATAACTCTCCTTTATTGTCCTTGTTCAACCAAGAAGCTCTCGCTGTAGTATACGCTGTGAGATACTTAGACAAACGCAGAGACACACACACACACAGTCCAGTGCAGGTGCGTAGGTTTCATTATACACGGGTGGGGCTTCTGAAAACTGCAAATATGCCCCTCCCACTTTTTATTAAGAAAATTATATTTAACGGTCGCATCCTTATATTATATTTAAAATAAATGGTCCCACCAACATTTGAAAACAAACCTGCGTCCCTGTGCCAGAATACATACAGATACAATTCGAACAATAAGAAAGAAAAAAACAAAAGTTTAAAAAAATCAATATTTTAAATAACAACAGCAGACAGGAAACAGATCGATCCTCACCTCCTTGTTCATCCAGCATCACCAAAGCCCGGATCCCAGCATCTTTACTCTGAGGAGGACAGAGAAACAGAGATCAAAATACCCTGCATCTTTTATTCAATTGGAGTGATTGGGTTACGGTTTCTTGTCTTTTTTTTTCTACACCAGCTTAAGAACAACGAGACAAACAGTCAAAGGTCTGTGTTCCTGTGGCGTCCTGTCGGCCTGCAGGAGCAACACTCTGGTCTCTCCCACTTCATAGCCCTGAAGCTATGGAGCGGGACAATACTCTCTGGTCTCTATAGAGTTCATATACGACTTCATGCCCTGAAGCTATGGAGCGGGACAATACTCTCTGGTCTCTATAGAGTTCATATACGACTGCATGCCCTGAAGCTATGGAGCGGGACAATACTCTCTGGTCTCTATAGAGTTCATATACGACTTCATGCCCTGAAGCTATGGAGCGGGACAATACTCTCTGGTCTCTATAGAGTTCATATACGACTGCATGCCCTGAAGCTATGGAGCAGGACAATACTCTCTGGTCTCTATAGAGTTCATATACGACTGCATGCCCTGAAGCTATGGAGCGGGACAATACTCTGTGGTCTCTATAGAGTTCATATACGACTTCATGCCCTGAAGCTATGGAGCGGGACAATACTCTGTGGTCTCTATAGAGTTCATATACGACTTCATGCCCTGAAGCTATGGAGCGGGACAATACTCTCTGGTCTCTATAGAGTTCATATACGACTTCATGCCCTGAAGCTATGGAGCGGGACAATACCAAGAAAAGGCAGAGATGGGGTCGGCTCACTTGGTTGAAAAAATACACCACTCAGGGCTCAGCACTTGGCCTAATTCTACCAGAGGTCAATGGCCAAGATCTGTGTGTGTTTTACCCGGTTCAAGATCTCTGTATGGGATCATACTTCCAACATTGTTAAAAGACAAACGATTTGGCCTGGAGCTTTAATGTCTGTCAATACAGGGCTTTCTGTATTATGGTATAAACTACACTGCCTGCTTCTCTGTCTTTACAGAACACACTTTCCACAGTACAGGAAGTAGATGAGATAGATTAGGGTGCTTGTTTCTTGAGTCCTGGAATTAGATTACGTTGTTTTCCAGGGAAGAGTTGCTTCTTGATGATAGACCACTGACAAATGATGTCATTATGTAACTGTGATGTTTATAATCAGGAGGATGGTGAATTTGAGAATAAGAGGGAGACGTAAGGGGGGGGAGATGTGAAAGAGAGGGAGATGAGAGAGAGGGGGAGGTGTGTGAGGCAGATGAGAGAGAGAGGGAGGTGTGTGAGGCAGATGAGAGAGAGAGGCAGGTGTGTGAGGCAGATGAGAGAGAGAGGCAGGTGTGTGAGGCAGATGAGAGAGAGGGGGAGGTGTGTGAGGCAGATGAGAGAGAGAGGCAGGTGTGTGAGGCAGATGAGAGAGAGGGGGAGGTGTGTGAGGCAGATGAGAGAGAGGGGGAGGTGTGTGAGGCAGATGAGAGAGAGAGGCAGGTGTGTGAGGCAGATGAGAGAGAAAGGCAGGTGTGTGAGGCAGATGGGGTCCTACCTCCTCCACCAGCTGCATCATGCGTCTGGTGCTTTCCAGAGACTTAGGAAGAGAGACGCAAACAGGACAGATGTTAGATGTTACATGTAGTCATTTAGCAGACGCTCTTATCCAGAGCGACTTACAGTAAGTACAGGGACATTCCCCCCGAGGCAAGTAGGGTGAAGTGCCTTGCTCATGAACACAACGTCATTTTTGCACGGCCAATATACAGTCCAGATGTCAGAAGTGTGTTAAGTTCAGTTCCCACAACTGAGGTGCTGTCTCCACGACAACTCTGCGAGATGTTTAGTGTTGTCGGATGCTGAGTGAGGCTGATTGAGGCTTTATGAGGATATGAGACTGTGTGAGGTTGTGTGAGGCTCTGTGAGGCTATCTGAGGTTGTGTGAGGCTATTTTAGGCTGTGTGAGGCTATTTTGAGGCTATCTGAGGCTATATGAGGCCATGTGAGGCAGTGTGCGGTTGTCCTGGTTCTGACTTACATTAACCTTTGACTGAGAGGCATCTTGCTGAGAGCCAGCATCCCTCAGGGAGCATTACCTCACCCCAGAACACTCCCTCCGTACGCTGTCGCCGTGGTAACCCCGCGCTTGGCTAGTACAGGTGTGTCAAGCAGAGCTAACCTTTCGAGCATCCCCTGGCTTCATTTAGCCTCTCACCCTGGGGAACAGTGTACTATCTGCCTGGGGGGAGCAGATGTGTGTGTGTGTGTGTGTGTGTGTGTGCGTGTGTGCTTGTGTGCTTGTGTGTGTGTGTGTGTGTGTGTGCTTGTGTGTGTGTGTGTGTGTGTGTGTGTGTGTGCGTGTGTGCTTGTGTGTGCGTGTGTGTGTGTGTGTGTGTGCATGTGTGTGTGCGTGTGTGCTTGTGTGTGCTTTTGTGTGTGTGCGGAGACAAATTTGAAAGCACATCACATCTTAACCCTCACATCCATCTTGTTGATGTTTTCATGTTTACAGCTGACTCACTGTCAAATCCCCGTAGGGAAGCCCTCTGGACAGTCTCCCCTATGAGCCAGGCGTCCATGTTTGTTTGGTATCCAGCGTGTGTCGTGCCTCGACACCTGGGAGTGAGGGTGGCGTGACTGTGTTTCAGATGACTGTATGTCTGAGGTGAGTAAATGACTTTACCTCATCTGTGACCTGATTGGCTCTTTTCTGAAGCTCTTCCTGTTCCGTCCTGAAGGGCGCGTCGGCGGCCATCTTGGCTTTAGGTGGGCGGAGCTTCTCGTAGGAGTTAGGTGGAACTATCCGTAACACGGTGAGACTTCCCCAGGAGGAGGTGTCGTCGTTTCCGATCTGGGATGTGGATTTTCACGGAATGGATGTAGTTGTCTCCAGAAGATTGTGGTTGTACTCAAATAAATCCAGTTTTTAACCCTTAAGAGAGAGAGAGAGTTTATTTTTATTTTCAATACTTCAATAATTACAATACTGAGACAGGGAGGGTGATTAATTATCTGTCTGACAAAAGTAGGGAACATTCCCCATCCCCATCCCCGCTCCCCGCTCCCCTCCCCCCCCCCACTCTGCAGGGCTCTTCCTCTGTCCCTCTCCCATCATATCTAATTCACTGGCACACATAATTACAGCCTCTACTTCTCTACAGATCTGTACAGCCCTATACAGACCCACTCACCCACTCACCCACCCAGCCAGCCAACCTGCATCCCAGCCTGCATCCCAGCCTGCATCCCAGCCTGCATCCCACCCTCCCTCACGCCTCCTTGTTCTTATTCTGCTCACTATCTCCGCTCTTCAGAGAGAGACCATGACAGCAACATTCCTATAATTATCTCTAACTACCGCCAGCATAACCAGAGCAGGTTGGCAACATGCAGAGAGCGAGGGAGAGGGGGATGGAAACAGAATGAAAGAAGATAGAAATACAGAAAAAAACTAAAGAAACAAAGAAACAAAGAAAGGAAAGAGGGGTGGTGGTGGACTATCAATATGCCAACGACCTAGCTGTCAATCACAAACAAATGGGATCACATTTAATGGATTTCTATTGCATGAGCGATAACTAAAGACTCAAACAGGTGGACGCTGGAGGAAGCTGACTCATGGCCTGGCCAGAGGTACACTGGTACACTGGGGAGGGAGGGAGGGAGGGTGGAGAGATTGAGAGAGGATGGAGAGAGGGATGGATGGAGGGAGGGAGAGAGGATGGAGAGATTGAGAGAGGATGGAGAGAGGGATGGAGGGAGGGAGGGATGGAGAGATTGAGAGAGGATGGAGAGACGAAGGGAGGGAGGGAGGGATGGAGAGACAGAGGGAGGGATGGAGAGACAGAGGGAGGGATGGAGAGAGCCTTTTAAGCAGCCAATTAAGTGGTACAATCACCTTTCGTAACTGTACACCTAACGAGCAGAGACCTACCTCCCCCGAACCCTCTGACAGACTTCCTAACCGACACCCTCCACCTGCCCACGCACCCCTGGCGCTATCTGCCCCCCCAGACTCCTTCACTCACAGGGGTACGGCTGCAGAAGAGCAGGCATCTGGAAACCATAACAACACAGATTTGATTGTGTCTTTAAAAAGGTGAAGACAAGTTTTCACAGGTTTAATCACGACAACTCCATCGATAGTGTTAACCATCATAAGTCCATGGGCGCCGGCAGGGTGTGGCTAGTTGGGCTACAGCCACACCTTTTGAACGTCACGCTCTCCCGGCTGAAGCTGATTTGAGCCCCACGACTGTCTGAATCAGCCCCATCGTAGCCCCCCCAAAAGAAACTTTGCCGCCGCCACTACATAAGTCAGAGATTCTAATGTCACGACTCGAGGCAAGCTGCGAGGTACAGCGTGTCATGGGAACACGCCCAGAAAGCAGGAGTCAATCCCTGACTTGTATTACTGAAAAAAAATAAACATTTACGTAATTGGAATCCCACTATACATTCATCACATCTTTTCGACAAAAACGTACACAAACGTTATCATGCCCACAGATATTCTCTCCACCTTGCACATCATTTAAAAGCGGTTCGAACAATATTTTCCAATAAGTAAATGATTAGGCTATTATGATATCAGAAAAAATAATTCAAGTATTGGGTCACGCATGCGTGGAGACTTTGACAACATCACAAAAGGCACGATGGCAGTGTCTGTTATTTCCGGACAGCCCTAGTTACATTATAGCTACCATGTATTTTGTTTAGTTTTTTTCAGAAACGGATAAACGCAAATACCAAATGGTAAAAAAAAGTATAATAATTAGCTTACACTTAAACTATCTCGTCGTAACGAAAGTGTTTTTTCTATAGATTTCAAGCCCATATGATTAACAATACACAGCTATTTTTAAACTTATTTCAAGCTCTAAACTACAACCAACACCTTTTTCATCTCATTCTCGCAAACTTAGGCTACCTTGTATTTGTTCGCCGGTCAGTCTGCCATTTCTTTAGACTTCAACCACCCGATCTACTTGATACGAGCACAATATCCGTCACCTGTGCGCTCATCCGCGCTCCGTAAGCATCCCTCTCAAATGACCACAGGTCCCAGGTAAGAGAGCCTACACGCCCCGTAGTTCCGCGTTCGCTCTTCCTATTGGATCTAACTCTTGTCCGTCTGTGTCGTATCAGCTCCTTGCTCTCCGGTTGCTCTGGAGACCGTGCGATACCTGCGCACGTCACGAGCGGCTGCTGTGAGCGGCCCTCGGTTCTCCATCCATGTAGTGTGTAAATAAACGTTAACAGGCAGCTAAGCTATAGCCTGGCAGTTCTTTCCGGTTTCCAATTACACGACGTCTAGACTTGAGCCTAACAACACTTCTAGAAGGACATCACAGTTTCCACGTGTTTTCTGGAGAGGATCCACGTTATCTAGGATCGATAATTGACTTTATAATAACAACAGATGACGAGAAAGGTCCCACTGTAAACTGTCGATCTTTCGGAGTATCATTCATATAAAAACAAGACACCATAATTGGTTTGTATCAACACTGGCACTTTTATTTAGGTTATTGGAGTATGTTACACTGCATTACAAAGTAGTCCAGAACAGTATATCCAGGAAGAAGAGACACTGTGTTGCTTTGAAACTTAATGAAAGTTACATTGTCATCATTGGAAAGAGCACATGACAGAACGGAGTTGGCCAGTGCTGCCCTCTGGTGACTAAAGGATGCAATAGCACACATTGGCACCATAGCTTTGACTAATGTGGTGACAGGATGCTTTAAACACATTAAAATAGGGAGAAAAAAGAGGGAGAGAGAGAGGAAGAGGTAGAGAGAGAGGGAGGGAGGGAGATAGAGAGGTAGAGAGAGAGGGAGGGAGATAGAGAGGTAGAGAGAGAGGGAGGTAGAGAAACAAGATGACTGTGCTGGTTCTCTGAAGGTTCATGAGTACATAGTCAGCTGGAGCCACTGAAAGCAGAGGATCAGAGAAATATCAGCATATGTGCTGCAGCAGTTTCTTCATCGATAGCAAATAGTCAACAAATCACTCAATCAGTCAAAGAAAATCAATCAATCTATACTACCTCTTGTACGTTGACTTTAATGCTTCCATTGTTATCCTTGTCCAGCGTCTTGAAGGCTCCTGAGACACACACACACACACACAGTTAGTTTCAACAACCTTCATCCGAGGGTTAGACCCAACTGGCCAGGAGGGCACGCCACAGAGGGGCGTGAGAGAAGGGGGCGGGCTTACGGCACATGGCGTCCAGTCTGACCAGGCAGCCGATGTAGTTGTCAAAGTCCATGTTCCCGTTCTCGTCGCTGTACCTGCGTATGATCAGCTGGAACAGCTGGTCGTTCAGAGGGAAGCCTGGACACAGACGGCATCAGGAGGGGGGAGGGAGAGATGTGAGGGGGGAGGGAGAGATGTGGGGGGGAGGGAGAGATGTGAGCGGGGGGGAGAGATGTGAGGGGGGGGGGAGAGATGTCTGCTAAATGAAGACATCATCCTTGTTACGTTACTGGCATGAACCAGAGGCAGGTCCTCCAGTCTGGGACTCACCTGCAGCCTGGAAGGCCCTGGGCAGCTCTTCAGCACTGATGATGCCTGACCGGTCTTCATCATGACTCTTGTAGATGCCCTGAAGCGAGAGGAGGGACGATCAAAGCTCACACCTCCTCCCGGCTACACACTGTGGTGTATTTTGACAGAATGTGGGTAACCTTTCGAGGAAATCCCTATGTCTGCGTACGCGCATTTGACTCGTTCATTTCAAACTGGCCGAGGCGGTTTTTACAGTTCAAAAATAAGGAAAGATCAAAGGTGACATATATGCCTGGTTACACACTACGGGGTGTTTTATATTCATGGGTCATTTTATGAATGAGGACCAAGCTATGACAGTGAAGGTATGCTCCATCTGTGGGAGTAAACATACAGTACAGTATCATCACACTAAACAACCTGGCGTCTCTTTGTAGCCCAGTCGAATTGGTTAAACTCACTCCTCAGTATAAATACCGCCCACCCGCGCCATCGAAGAGCTAGCTTTTCGGTGGCGTAGCTGGTTAAAGAGGAGTTTATGAGGAGGTGGTCACGTTTGCAAGTCTGAGGTCCTGAGTTCAACCCCCAGTACAGGCCACACACCAGGAGGAAGTGACTGATGAGCGACGCGACTTCCTGTTACATGTTTACATAACAAAGACAGGGCTCTGGGTGGGCTGGACTGACCTGCCATCTCTTGATGTTGTCCCAGAGAAACTTGAACTCATGGAAGCCCAGTTTACCTGTGCTGTCACTCTGCAGGCTCAGGGTTAAAGGTCTAACTGTTTTGTGAGTGTGTGTGTGTGTGTATGTGTGTGTGTGTATGCATGTGTGTGTGTAAGACTAGGGTAAAAGGATACGTCCATAACAGCTACCATACTCCTGCAGGACTCAATGGAGAATCCGTCCGTCTTAATATCGCCATCTGTAATTCAGCAGATGTACACGTGCATACACACAAACACACATTCATCCACATACACACAAACACACATTCATCCACACACACACAAACACACATTCATCCACACACACACACACAGATACTGAGAAAACAGAATGCAAAGACAAAACGGTGATGACAAGACTGTTCTAGGAGCACTCACGCTTGCCGAGGATCCTGTTGAGAATGTCCATTAGTTCTTTAGGGCTCACTTCCATGTCCTGAGAGAGAGAGAGAGAGAGAGAGAGAGAGAGAGAGAGAGAGAGAGAGAGAGAGAGAGAGAGAGAGAGAGAGAGAGAGAGGCAGTGATACAGAGAGAGAGAGAGACAGAGAGAGAGACAGGCAGTGATACACACACAGAGAGAGAGAGAGAGATTACTATTATTGTTCATTATTCTACTATTATCATTACAATTTCATATTTACAAATGAAGCCTTTTCTGAACTGAACAGAGTGAGTAAGAGAGAGAGACAGACAGATAAATGAGTATTAGTTAGTGCTTCTTCTTCTAACATATGCAAATAAGCTGATAAACCTTCCAGAAACACCATCTCACATGATTTGGTAGTTTATGACATGACATACAACTAAACTAGTGTCTTGAATTCCATCAATAAATAGTTCAATACAATCAACATGTTCAGTTCAATGAATGAGCCAATGTGACGGTATGTCTTTAAATCTATTCCTCCTCGTTTGGGGGGGGGGGGGGGGGGGGGGGGGGCCAGACCAAGTCTGAGGATGATTATCATGTGTTTGAACCACCTTCAGTTCCACATAGCAGAGCAGTCTGCCTGCTAGCAGAACTGGTATCCCTGTGACTCAGAGAGCCTCTCTACACTAAACCCAACACAGCCACCACCCTTGGGCTGGAAAACGCCCAGTTAGACAATGGCAAGAATTTACACACACAGAGGGAGAGAGAGAGAGAGAGAGAGAGAGAGAGAGAGAGAGGAGGAACCAGTCTCTCAGCTTGCCAGTTGCTAAACCGACACCATCCCAATCTTAAACCCAAACTTCAGTATTTTACTCCAGCATTGCTCTGTTAATTTCAGAGTTCACATCTGTGTGTCCCACTACCGGTCGACATACAGAAGACCAGCCGTCACGAACACAGACGGTTCTGGAAAACACGGAGGCCTCAGAGGAAACTGTTTGGGATGGAATCACCGCTGGAATTTCCTCTTTTACAGTGACGTTGTCAAGCATGAAACAACTCCTACTGCCTAGCAACCATGACACTCTCAACTGCTGCTACTGGCAGGCCCGAAGCTAGCTACGCTGGCTGTCAGGATCCTCGACATCCCTGATACTCGGCCCAGGATTAGAGACATGGGCGGAGGGTGGGTGGAGGGAGTGTGGAATGTGGAATGTGAAGACAAACAAACGAGATATGCAGATTTTAACACAGGGCGTGTACCAGGAAGAAGAACACACCCACATGGAATCCATTGAGAAATACGAGTAATTTGAAAGTAGGAAAAAAAGCAACGTCCGAGAGCGCTACTTTTTAATGAGGCACAGAGGGACGTAGTGCTGTGGTCAAACCCCCACATCAGAAGCACACGTGTCCAACAGGGTGTCCACTTCATTATCTCTCGATTACAGTGTCTGTCAGGTTCAACTGAAACCCCTGGTGCAAACCACTGATATGGGTTGGAACACAGAAACCAGAGGAAGGACAGGCAGTAGGCAGATGTTCTTGTGTTTGTATCTCCACTGAGTGTGTTGACTCACCATGTCTACTACTTAGTGAGTGACTCGTTTCTTGAATCCCATCAAGTTTGATTGAGCAGTGATTCTGGTTGACTCACTCCAGCTATTGAATCAGACTAGGCCCTTTTCAGTGAATGTGCATGAGCTGAGAAACAGCTTGTACACATCTCCAAAAACACAAGCTTATTTACATTCCCAATATTTAATGTTATATGTTTGATAGTACACCTAATACTTGGTTGTTTGTACTGTCTTAGTATGAATAAGGTTAGTGTGCAGCACAGTGTGCAGTCAGAGTTACATTTACATTTAGTCATTTAGCAGACGCTCTTATCCAGAGCGACTTACAGTAAGTACAGGGACATTCCCCCGAGGACACAATGTCATTTTGCACAGCCGGGAATCAAACCTGTAACCTTCAGATTACTAGCCCGACTCCCTAACCGCTCAGCCACCTGACTCCCTCAGAGTTAGCATGTAGCATGTAGCATAGCAATACTCACATCTCCGGCGAGTTGGTGAAACACCTTCCTGAACCTCTTCACCTCTTCGCTCTCATTCTGCTCTCCGTAGGCCAGCGGTCTACGTGGAGGAGGCTGGAAGACACACACACACACACACACAGACAGACAGGGTACTGTTAGAAACGCTCAAATGCTCCCAGACACACATATACATTCATGTCCATCTCACTGGAATCTTACTGTCACACAAACACACTCCTGTAAACTTTCCAGTATGGTTAAGGCACCAAAGCTATCATACTATGAGAGCATTATGATAAAAATGGTTACTTACAGGGTCTGAAGGCATAAATTGACCTGGATCAATATTGCTGTTGAAGGAAAACAGTACAGAGATATAAGTCTTGCCCACTTTGCATCAAGGCCGCAAGTTAAACCAAGAGTTCATCAATAGCCTATTGAAGACAGTATGAGTTGCAATAATCTATGTCTGTGTGTGCATGCATGTGTATACTAATTTATGTTGGCGTACCTCACAACATCCAGGATGCCTCCGATGAGTCTCTTGGCCAGGAACATATTGCTGTTGTAGAGGTGAACTAATAGGAAATCTGCGTGAACACGAAAAAAATGCGCTTCATGGAGAGAAATCTAAATCTCAGCTCAACGGAAAGTACGTAACAATCCCAAATTTAGCTGGAAAAACTTCGCAGCGGATGTAAACACACATAAAGAAAAAACGAATCGACCGTAAACCACCGGACAAATTAGCGAAAGGCTCAATTTTGTCAAAAAGATAATAAGGATACTTACCGGGACAGCAACGTCGCTGATGTTTACAGAGACTGACAGAGGCACTCCTACAACTGCTTAGAAAACTGCTCTGCGACGATCCAAGTTCTTTCTCAATGCATCATCATTTCTCCACACCCACACGTACGGCACAATTGGGAGGGTCCAGGTTGAGCAATGCGACGCCGGGTCCTATAAACCGTAATATAACATATCTACGAATCATATTTCAGTCCGAAGATATTACTGTGTATTAATTTGGACAGCTCGTGGCATTCTCTTTTCATATAAAAAATATATCTGCTAGGTTTATTAACTGTAAAATAATTACTGGATGTGCATAGACAATATAGATTTTATCTACAACATATTACTTTCATAGGACATCTCAAACAAAAGGTGATGCTTAATCAGGTGGTTGACTACTTTTGTTTACTTTCCGTTTGGGTGCCCACGGGGGAAGATAAGCACTGTTTTAGGCGAGGGCGGATGTTTGTTTTCCGCGTTTCCGTTTGAGCACCTTGCCAGACGATAGATTCAGGAAGTAATGTGTCTTCCTACTTGGTGACGTCGCAGCAAGACAGAAACAACAGCAGCAGCGCTCAAAGTTGTCATCGTAGCCTGTTCCTGGTAGCCTACTAACGGCTAGCACCATGGAGCGAGTGCTACTGACGGGCCACCTGACAAAAGTGCTGTTTATTCTTGTTCTCATGCAGTTCACACGCCCGTTAAATGCAGTGTCGGAGCCCGGTAAATGGATGCTGACAGTCAACAGTGTGAGTCAACTTTTTCTCTTAAATGTTTTATGCGTAGCAACCTAACCGTGCTAGGGTTAGCTACGCCAGTGGGGACACGACTGGCTGCCTAGCTACGTTGGCCAACCAGTTTTACCCGTCAGTGGCTTTGCAGCAATGATGTAAACTTTAGTGTTAGTGTAGCAGCGCTGCTAAGTAGTCGCGACTCCAAATCTGACACATTTGAAGCCGTAAACTGCTGGCACTGTAGTAGCTACTGATTCAATTTATCTAGCCAACATCTAAATTCTGCGTATCAAGTGTACAGGACATTGTTGATAGCTCTACTAGTTGATTTTATGCGTCTGATTCATAAACTGTTTTAGTCATTCAATTTTGTCACTCATTAAGACGTAGACAAACCACACAATACTTTTGTAGGGCTCGCTTTCTCTAGATCAGTCATTTAAACCAGACACGATAGCTCCTTATCAATTGTGGAGTTTACGGAAGGGTGAGGGTGAGGCTACTGTTGCAAAATACTGAACCCCTCCGTTTTGTTTTAGATGTTTTGCGTGACTATTTTAGCTATGCAAAAGCCGTTTGACATATTGACCCTTTGTTGACTTGGCCTTCCAGGAAACTCTGAAGAAGCAATCGTATTTCCTTTTCCACAAGACAATGTTCCACGGCACCGTCATCAAACTCACAGGTAAGTGTATGTCCGTCCAGCCCATAGCGACAGTTGCTAACTCCTGATTCGTCACTTATTTAGGTAAATGGTGTTGTGGGAAGGGCTTCACATCACCACATCACCCAACAATCTACTGGTTCTGAGAACTGTTTTTTCTGTGTAAGATTGACATCTGTTGTTGAATGTTGACACAAATTGGGTCTAGCTCAATGGAAAAGCATTTGACTACAGATCAAGAGGTTGCAGGTTCAAATCCCCCCAGATGTTGTTACTTTGAGTGTAACGTATTCATAATCAGGAATTGTGCTCGGATGAATGTGTCTGGTTTCTATAGTGACGTCAGAGAGCTGTGCCACTAACTCCACAGTCTTGTGTCTGGTTTCTATAGTGACGTCAGAGAGCTGTGCCACTAACTCCACAGTCTTGTGTCTGGTTTCTATAGTGACGTCAGAGACCTGTGCCACTAACTCCACAGTCGAGCTCAGCGTCTCCTGGTACCTGAGAAGCTCTCACTGCTACGGTGAAGTCTTCAACCTGGAGGTGAGTTCCTCTCTAAGCCCCTCCCTCCCTCTCCCCATGCCCTCTCTCTCTCCCCCCTCCCTCTCTCTCTCTCTCTCTCTCTCTCTCTCTCTCTCTCTCTCTCTCTCTCTCTCTCTCTCCCCCTCTCTCCCTCCCTGTTCACCCACTATCAAGTTTACAACATCTGTTATTTGATGAGCTTTTTTCAGCATTCTTTTAACAGCCATCTACCTTATCTGTGTGTAATCGGAGCAGTATACCACAGCTTTATAACCCGTTTTCACAAATGAGACCATGTACCCTTTGCCCTGGCCTACTTCCCTGAAGAAAGCCGCTAACATCTATGGGAGGAGTGTTGATTGACAAACAAAAACATATTAAAGTAAACTGGCTATAAAGATGAAAGTTCAAAGGTGTCACGGTGTGTTGCACATCTCCCCTCCAGCCAGCGGAGGTAGACAACTACTTCAGGGGAACCCGGGTGAAACAGGAAGGAGGAAGTGGGTCCTATGTGTTCCATCAGTACCCCAACATGAAATGCACACCTCACATGGACCCCCATCAGGTAGGTGGTGGTGTGGCAGAGATCTCTGAGGAAGGGGGAGGGGGGGGGGTCATCCATAATATTGAAGTATTTAGATGTTTATGAGTCTATCAAACAATCTTGTTGTCTTGAAGGGGTCACTGAGAGAGGTGGGGGGGGGGGGGGTAATACTTTTTAAAACTTTAATGAAATATTTGAGTCTTATCGAACTGTTGACACTAGTAGTGTGTGTGTGTGTGTGAGGGGGGGGGGGGGGTCTTATTCATGTTAAAAACAGAATCCAGTTAATCTATTGTCATGCTTGTCATAGTGATGACTGAAGTTGAGCAGGTGTTTTGATTCTCTAATGACGCTTCTGTTTTCTGTATCAGTTTGTAGTTCCGTTTGACAAGCCGACCCAACTCACAGAGAATGTGGTGAAGCAGGTGAGCGGGGTCAAAACCCAGACACTGTCTTAGCCCAGTGAACTAAAGCCTAGCTGTTAGAACCCAAATCTCCAATGCTTTTCACTAGACTCACTGATGATCTGTCGAACAGGCAACATTTTTATACATTAAACAAAAAAATTATTTGATAATTTATCGGACCCTTTGTCGTTTGTGGTTCTGTGGAGTATGTGTTCAGTGTGTCTTTCTGTCTGACTCTTGCAGCCTGTCACTTCCCAGAAGCCTGCAGGGAGAAGGAGGAGAGAAGCAGGGGAGGCCAAGGTGACCAAAACAAACGACCCCTTATGCAGATCTTGAATGGAGGCCATAGTTGCTTCTAGTCTAGTAAACTACATGTGGTTGCGTGGAGGCTGTGCTCTGTGGTTTACACAATATCACTCTCCTCCCACTTTCCCCCCCATCTCCCATCCTTCTTCTCTCTCCTCCCCTCCCCCTGCCCCTCCCACTCCCTCCCCCCTCCCTCCTGTCCCTCCATCCTCCTCTCTCCTCCCCCCTCTCCTCCCCTCCCCCCCAGGCTGCTGCTCTTGCAGGTAAACAGGTTCCTCCTCAAACCCAGGTCAAGGCTCCCGCAGCCCCAACACGCAAGGTAACAGCGACTCCGTTCCTCGTCCTAACCCAGTGTACTAGCCCTCACCTAGCACTAACCTAGCCCTCACCTAGCCCTCACCTAGCCCTCACCTAGCCCTAACCTAGCCCTAACCTAGCACTAAACCTAGCCCTAACCTAGCCCTAACCTAGCCCTGCTAGCCCTAACCTAGCCCTGCTAGCCCTAACCTAGCCCTAACCTAGCCCTGCTAGCCCTAACCTAGCCCTAACCTATGCAGTTCTAGAAGTTAGGCATGTTAGTGGGTTATTTAGACACTCACACTTTTATTGGCAGTTAGGTTCATCTCTAATCTCCTCCAGTCATCTTAATAATGTGTGTGTGTGTGTGTGGTCCAGCCGGTGCAGCACTTTGACTCGGTGGCGGAGGCCTGGGAGGATGGCCCCTACATGTTCATCCTCCACATCAGCGAGGTCACGGACGGGGTCAAGCACCGCCCAGCCGAGGCTGCAGCCGCGCCCGCCTGGGAACATCCAGTGTGAGTGGACATGGAGGAACACAGGAACACACACAGGAACACACACAGGAACACACACACACACACAGGAACACACACAGGAACACACACACAGGAACACACACAGGAACACACACAGGAACACACACACACAGGAACACACACACAGAGGGTTTGCACTAACTGTTGTCCCCTCCCTCCTCCCTGCAGTTCAGATCAGCATGCCAGGTCCTCATGCCTACATCTCTGCTACTGAGTGGCCCCTGATGATCGTAAGTGGTTTCCTACACCTTGCAGTCTTTTGTGTGTGTGTGTGTGTCTGTTGATTCCTACAGTTTGTTGGTGTGTGCTTTACCAACCCTATTGACACATACTGTGTGTGCATGTGTGTGTGTGTGTGTGTGCAGTTCTACATGGTGATGTGCATCGTGTACGTGCTGCTGGGGGTGCTGTGGCTGGTCCTGTCTGCGATGCACTGGAGGGAGCTGCTCAGGATCCAGTTCTGGATCGGAGGGGTGATCTTCCTGGGCATGCTGGAGAAGGCTGTCTACTACGCAGAGTTCCAGAGCCTACGCTACGACGGCCTGTCTGGTAGGGGACACACACTCTCTAACACACACACACACACACACACGCTGTCATGTTCTACCAGAGTGTGTGACCAGGGTGTGTGTGGTGTCCTCCTGCAGTCCAGGGGCGGTGGTGTTCGCTGAGGTCTTGTCTGCAGTGAAGAGGACTCTGGCTCGTGTGCTGGTCATCATCGCCAGTCCTGGGCTTACGCATCGTCAAGTGAGTTCTTCACCTTCGCTGCCCCTCTCCCTCCCTCTCTCTCTCTCTCTCTCTCTCTCCCTCTCCTCTCTCTCTCCGTCTCCCTTTCTCTCATCTGGCTCATGGTTTCCCTCTCCCTCCCCCTCTCTCTCCCAGGCCCAGGTTGGGGGCGTTGCTCCACAGGGTCGTGGGTGTGGGTCTGCTCTACCTCGTCTTCTCCATCGTAGAGGGCGGCCTGAGGGTCAACTCTGTAAGTCTTGGCCCTACGTGTGTGTGTGTGGCCTGAGGGTCAACTCTGTAAGTCTGGCCCTACGTGTGTGTGTGTGTGGCCTGAGGGTCAACTCTGTAAGTCTGGCCCTACGTGTGTGTGTGTGGCCTGAGGGTCAACTCTGTAAGTCTGGCCCTACGTGTGTGTGTGTGTGGCCTGAGGGTCAACTCTGTAAGTCCGGCCCTGTGTGTGTGGGTGTGATGCTAACCTGTTTGACCTCCCCCCAGGAGAAAGGTGACAGCAGCAGGCTGCTGTGTGACATAGTTCTGGCCTTCACAGACTCCTGCATTGTGTGGTGGATATCCTTTATACTGCCAGTTAATGCTGCAGGGGGAGCTAGGCAGCGTTTCTGCCTGAGTTTACCTGCATGTTCACACCACCTTTCTCTCTCTGCTCCAGCCTGCGGGTTAGTTAGTTACTCTACTCTTACATTTAGTCATTTAGCAGACGCTCTTATCCAAATACAGGGACATTCCCCCCGAGGCAAGTAGGGTGTGAAGTGCCTTGCCCAAGGACACAACGTCATTTTCCTAGCCGGGAATCGAACCGGCAACCTTCTGATTACTAGCCCGATTCCTAACCGCTCAGCCACCTGACGTCTTTTAGAGTGTACTGGGACTCCCCCCTGCATGACCTTCGAAATGGATGTTTCTGTTTCCCCCCTCTCTTATCCTCTCTCCCCTTTCTCTCCCTCCCTCCCCTCCTCCTCCTCTCCCTCCCCTCCTCCTCCTCCCCTCCCTCCCCTCCTCCTCCCCTCCCTCCTCCTCCCCTCCTCCTCCCCTCCCTCCCTCCCCTCCTCCTCCCCTCCTCCCCCTGTCCTCCAACACCAGGCTGAAGATGATGTGATTCAGCTGGCTTCCATTCCTCTGGCTGTGCTCGACTCTGCCCTCTGCTGGTTGATATCCGCTACTGCACCTCCCTCCTTCTCTCTCTACCTCTCTTTATGTCTCTCTTTTGGTCTCTCTCTCTCTGCCTCGGGCACACTCATCCTTCTTGGCCTGATGTTGGTTTGTCTCTCCTTCTCTCTCTCTCCCATGGCCTCCTGTCCTCTGGGCTTTTCAGTGCTGGCTTCTCGCTCCTTCCTCCCCCTCCTCCTACCATCAATTTCCCGAAAGTTCTAGAAAAGACAGACCCCATTAGACACATAGAAGCAGCCACAGTCAGGCTGGATGATTTGCATTTCTAATTGCAGAGCTACTTACATCAGCCTCAGGTGAGATGCTTAGTGTGTGTGTGTGTGTGAGGGGGGTCCAAGAGAAGTGTTGAGAGCATGTGTGTGTATGTGAGAGTCCTAGTCAGCCCAGTGTATGTGTGTGTGGAGTCCTTGACGGTGTGTGTGGAGTCCTTGACGGTGTGTGTGGAGTCCTTGACGGTGTGTGTGGAGTCCTTGACGGTGTGTGTACATCTTCGTGAGCCTGGCCCAGACCATGAAGCTGGCTTCGCCTGAGGAGGAACGTGGTGAAGCTCTCCCTCTACAGACACTTCACCAACACACTCATCTTCGCCGTCATCGGTGAGGAGATCACACTTAAACTTCCCTTTCTGTCGGAAACTAAACTGATGTGTCAGACAACCGTGATGGGTCTGTGATCAGATAGATGTTTTTTTTGTGCTGAGTCATAATGACTGCCACTTGTGGGAATAGAACCTAACCGTGGTTTAAAGCTGTTCATCTCTGCCCATGTCTGTTACCGCTGGCATGTAGTAATGCTCCTTCTCTCCATCTCCTTCTCTCCATCTCCTTCTCTCCATCTCCTTCTCTCCATCTCCTTCTCTCCATCTCCTTCTCTCCATCTCCTTCTCTCCATCTCCTTCTCTCCATCTCCTTCTCTCCATCTCCTTCTCTCCATCTCCTTCTCTCCATCTCCTTCTCTCCATCTCCTTCTCTCCATCTCCTTCTCTCCATCTCCTTCTCTCCATCTCCTTCTCTCCATCTCCTTCTCTCTTCCTGCAGCCTCTGTTATATTTATTATCTGGACGACCAAGACCTTTAAGATGTCTCCCTGCCAAGCTGTGAGTGGCTCTCTCTGTCACACACACCACACATGACATAGTTACACATGCTAGCATTACACAAACAGACATGACACATGCTGGTGTGTCCCTCCTCAGGACTGGAGGGAGCTGTGGATCGACGACGCCTTCTGGCGCTTCCTGTTCTCCATCATCCTGCTGGTCATCATGTTCCTATGGCGACCGTCCGCCAACAACCAGAGGTACTGACGCACCCGATGTCTTTATGGCGGGGCCTGCCTTTGAGAAATGTGTCTTAACCCCCCGGTCTACTCCTCTCTCCTCTTCCCCTCTCTCTCCTCCCCTCTCCTCTCTCTTCCTCTCCTCTCTCTTCTCCTCCCCTCTCCTCCTCCCCTCTCTCTCCTCCTCCCCTCTCCTCCTCTCCTCCTCCCCTCTCTCTCCTCCTCCCCTCTCTCTCCTCTCCTCCTCCCCTCTCTCTCCTCCCCTCTCCTCTCTCCTCCTCTTCTCTCCTCTCTCCTCTCCTCCTCCCCTCTCTCTCCTCCCCTCTCTCTTCTCTCCTCTCCTCCTCTCTCAGGTATGCCTTCAGCCCCTGGTGGACGAGGAGAGCGATGAGGAGGTTACGGAGCAGCTGATGAACGAAGCATTCGGTACGAGACTCTCAAGAGAAGCCCTTAATGCTGCACTCTGTTCTGGAAGGTTCCCAGACTCTCCCTGCCCTGTTATTCACTGTCTTTGGTAGGCAGACCAGTCAGGGTCATATCTTGCCGAATGAGACCGAACACCTGACATCTCCTGTGTTTCCTGTTTGTCCCAACAGAGGGAGTCAAGATGAGGGGGCAGAAAGTGGAGACCAATGGATCAGCCAAACCTACCAAAGTGGTGAGGCCTGTGTGTGTGCGCGTGCGTGTGCGTGTGTGTGTGTGTGTGTGTGTGTGTGTGTGTGTGTGTGTGTGTGGTGTGGCCTCAGCTGCACAGCTGCTGGTCTAACCTGCTGCTCTGAGCTACACTACACTACATGATACCATACTCTCTCTCTCTCTTAACCTTTCTCTTAACCTCTCTCTCCCTCCCTCTCTCTCTCTCTTAACCTCTCTCTCCCTCTCTTAACCTCTCTCTCCCTCTCTCTCTCTCTTAACCTCTCTCCCTCTCTTAACCTCTCTCTCCCTCTCTTAACCTCTCTCTCCCTCTCTTAACCTCTCTTAACCTCTCTCTCCCTCTCTTAACCTCTCTCTTAACCTCTCTCCCTCCCTCTCTCTCTCTCTTAACCTCTCTCTCTCTCTCTCTCTTAACCTCTCTCTCCCTCTCTTAACCTCTCTCTCCCTCTCTTAACCTCTCTTAACCTCTCTCTCTCTCCCTCCCTCTCTCTCTCTCTTAACCTCTCTCTCTCTCCCTCCCTCTCTCCCTCTCTTAACCTCTCTCTCCCTCTCTTAACCTCTCTTAACCTCTCTCTCTCTCCCTCCCTCTCTCCCTCTCTTAACCTCTCTCTCTCTCCCTCCCTCTCTCCCTCTCTTAACCTCTCTCTCTCCCCTCCCTCTCTCCCTCTCTTAACCTCTCTCTCTCTCCCTCCCTCTCTCCCTCTCTTAACCTCTCTCTCCCTCTCAGGATGAGGATTTGAAGTGGGTGGAAGAGAACATTCCTTCTTCTATGGCCGATGTGTAAGTCACCCAAGACCAGTTGATCTAAACCAGTTGATTTAAACCAGTTCCAGGACTGAGACTGCATGTGTGGACAGACCTTATGTGTGTTGTGTAGGACCTGTGTGTGTGTGTGTGTTGTGTAGGACCTGTGTGTGTGTGTTGTGTAGGACCTGTGTGTGTAGTAACTCCCTCCTCCTTCCCCTCCCAGCGCTCTGCCTCCTCTCCTGGACTCAGACGAGGTGAGTTGTCTCGCTGTTCACCCCTCAGACACCAGGTGGCGCCAAACACATGCTTACCATATCTATAACCACGGTTACGTCAGTGTTTATCTCTGTTGTCTTGTCGGGCGGAACAATGAGACTCTGGCAACGAAGGGGTGGGGGGGTGGTGTGTGTGTGTGTGAGGGGCTGGTGTGTGTGTGTGTGAGGGGCTGGTGTGTGTGAGGGGGGTGGGGGGCTGGTGTGTGTGTGTGAGGGGCTGGTGTGTGTGAGGGGGGTGGGGGGGTGGTGTGTGTGTGTGAGGGGCTGGTGTGTGTGAGGGGGGTGGGGGGGTGGTGTGTGTGTGTGAGGGGCTGGTGTGTGTGAGGGGGGTGGGGGGGTGGTGTGTGTGTGTGATGGGCTGGTGTGTGTGTGTGGGGCTGGTGTGTGTGTGTGAGGGGGGTGGGGGGCTGGTGTGTGTGTGTGAGGGGGGTGGGGGGCTGGTGTGTGTGTGTGGGGCTGGTGTGTGTGTGTGAGGGGGGTGGGGGGGTGGTGTGTGTGTGTGAGGGGCTGGTGTGTGTGAGGGGGGTGGGGGGCTGGTGTGTGTGTGTGTGGGGCTGGTGTGTGTGTGTGTGTGAGGGGGGTGGGGGGCTGGTGTGTGTGTGAGGGGTGGGGGGCTAGCTGTGTGTGTGTGTGAGGGGTGGGGGGCTGGTGTGTGTGTGAGGGTGGGGGGCTGGTGTGTGTGTGAGGGGTGGGGGGGCTGGGTGTGTGTGAGGGGTGGGGGCTAGTGTGTGTGTGTGTGAGGGGTGGGGGGCTGGTGTGTGTGTGAGGGGTGGGGGGCTGGGTGTGTGTGAGGGGTGGGGGGCCGGGGGGCCAGGGGCTTGTGTGTGTGTGAGGGGCTGGTGTGTGTGTGTGAGGGGTGGGGGGCTGGTGTGTGTGTGTGTGCGGGGGGGCCCGGGGCTTGTGTGTGTGTGTGAGGGGCTGGTGTGTGCGTGTGTGTGTGTGAGGGGGGGCGGGGGGGGAGTGTCTTTGTCTCACTTGCTGCGTTGTTCCACCTCGTCCAGATCTCAGCAGATTAACCCTCACACGGATATACAGGCACTCTCCCTAGGAGGATGAGAAGATTAGGTTAACATCCACACACTCACACACACATACAGTATCTCGTTAACATACTGTAGCCATCGCCTGCCCTCCTCTCGCACACACGGTCTGTCTGCACGGACAGACTTCTCCTCAGCCATCTTAAGGAGCGCAGATCCTTCATCTCACTGTTCCGTCGCTTGACTTCCAACTGCCACTCTGTTTCTCCAGGAGACCATGACAACCAAATTTGAGATGTCCAAAATGGAGTAGATGGATGGCTGGATGAACAGAGAAGATGGAGAGACTAACAGTTTGTCACCGTGAGTGAGGAGGATGCTGTATTGTCCCTTTCTTATGAGCTTTGTAAGCGACGTTTGTAAATATATTGGGGATAATATGATTTAAAACAACAACACGAGAAGAAAATACTACTTAATTTCCTTTTTATTGCCTGTTTGTATTTATATTTTCATGGATAGGGTTTGTTTCTTTGCTACTAAAATGCCTTTCTCTGTTTACTCACTGTTTTCTCACTACAAGAATTTGATTAAATGCTGCCTGTGTTTGATAAGTTAGTAATTTTTTCGGAGTGTGATCTCCCACACAGTGGGATTGTGACGGCCTACACACACACACACCAAGCACAAAGACTCTGGGATGCGCACTGTACATGCTGTACGAGTACACACACCACACCTCATCCCCCCCCCCCCCCCCCCCACACACACACACACACGTTTGTGTTCATGGCTGCAGCAGTTATTCCCTCACTAAGTCTATGTTCTCCATGAATGGGTTTGTTCCTGTCGCTCAAAGACCAGAGAGAACCGAGGTTCTGTAGCCGTTCCATCTTCATCAGAGGCAACGTAGACACAGCTTGCATCCCTATACCCATAGTAGAATACTATATAGTGTGCACGTATATAGTATCTACCATACTAGCCAGTCTGGTAGCAGGGTATTGGGATGTAACGATAGTCTCTGGCCAGGACATAAGGAGCCAGGCTGGAAGGAGTGCACAGGACACAGACAGCCATGAGAGATAACCCTAACGCTTCAGATTCAGGTCCTTGTAATAAGCAATACTGGGTCAGAAGATGTGCCACTTCTCCAAAAGTATTGGATGTCATTTTGTGTGTTTTGTTAAATAAATGAATTTGAAAGCAAATGGTGTGTGTGGATGTGTGTTCACGCTGAGAGGCTTCACAGGGAACTGTGGGACACCATACATGAGTCATAAGCTCCTCTGACAGAAGGGAGTGTGATCGTTTTTGTCTGAATGAACATTCCACACACAGATAAGAAACACCGTTCTATCTCCTAGATGTCTGATATTTGTCAACCAAAAGCAAAAGCAACTGAAATATTTTTCGGAGCTGAGCTCTAGAATGACTCAATTAAGCAAAAAAATTGCCAACAACAGTGGAAAGCCTGAATCATATTTTGAAGCGTTAAATTGAATATGGCAAGGAGAGGACTTATTACAGAGATGGGAAGTAACAAAGTACAAATACTTCACTATCTTTCGGAAAACTTTTTACTAAAACACTAAAACAGGTAGTAGTAAGCTGATGACTGATGAGTCCACACTTTACTTTAACTTGAGTGAAAATGTTTAGTTAGTACTTCAACTTTTACCAGTCTTTTTAGACATGAGTATCTGTACTTTTACTGGAGAGAAGGATGTGTGTACTTTTGCCATCTCGGACTAATTATAATCCAACATTTGAATTGAGACGATGTCAGTTGGTGGTTGACGTTTTGCAGCCGCCGTCATCGACCACCACCACGTGAAGCCGCGCAGTGCCTGTTAGAAGCGTATTTATCCTGTAGTACTAAAACACCGCTAGTTATTACCTTCCGCTCTGCCTCACTCGCTCATGCCTTTAACCTTGAGGTAACCCGCCGCTGCGGTGTTGGGTCAATACCGGTTATAATAACGTGTTCTTTCTGTTGGCTGCTTCTGTCTCTCTAATAACATAATCCCCCTGATTTAGTCTCCTCTGACAGACAACAGTATGTTGCTGATTTCACAGACAGAGACCTCTTCAGAGAGGACCGTGGGCTGGTAGGCAGGCCCGGCAGGCCCGCTGGGGACCCTGTTTGGAGGGGGCGTGCGGTCCAGCCTGCACTGTAGTGACACAAGGTCTGGGCGTCTGGTTGTAAGAGACATAGATCCACTCGGGATGGTCATCCCAGTGGACAAGGCTCTGTAGGCAATATCAACAAGCTTGCAGCCTGATAATACATAGAAATCTGGCATTATGTAAAAGGATGTAGGGATTATCAATATGGAGATTAATGACCAATAGCATTCCAGATAATGCTTTTCTGTTTGACTGTGTAGGATAAAAATAGCATTGAACGAGGACATCAGTTTAGTTGTTAGATTTTAGTCTTTATTGTACTATTTTTTGACAATTTGCTAGCGAACATGTGAAAACTCGACCAACAAAACATTTCAATACAGCAGATCAGACTGCGATAATACAGTGAGAAGATGTGTTTTTAGAAAAACAAACAACAAAAAGAGATCGTTTTTTCGATTTAATATTTTATGGTGGTTTGTTCATGTACACAGGAGAACAGTCTAAAAACATTAACACAGAGATCAGAACACATTCCTTTAATGGGTCCACATACATGGGGGGAGTGAGGGAGGGGGGAGGGAGGGAGGGAGGGGGGAGGGGAGCGGTCTTCGGATCAGACAGTGTTCTGGAGCACTCTGAAATATCTATTAGGAATAACTACAGACATAATGGCCATTGATATAAAACTAACAGTCTTTTTTTGATCCTGGCATGAGAGATCGTTAGAGAATATAACATTTGACAAAGAGTGGAATGTCTCGGTTTCAATTTCGTTTCGTGTTTTTTTTTCTCTCTTTCTTTAGACAATATAAAATCTCACAAGAGAACAAGCAAATCAAAACAAAAAATTACAGGAGTGAAATGGGAAGCAAGAACTGCTAATGATTGACGATGACTGAATTATTGCTTTTTGAGTAAATTTAAATCTTTTTTTTTTTCTTTTTTTTCTCAATCTATATGGATTGCATCGCTCTCACCATGGTGAATCGTGGCGCAAACATGTGATTACTCCGTTATTCGGGGGGGGGGGGGGGGCGGGGGGGGAGGGGCAGTGTGGGGGAGAGGGGCGGGGTCAGAACTCCGCGCGAATCCCATGCAGATCTAATCCTCTTTGTGTGGCCTCACACGTTTCCCGCCTTTTTTTCTGGTGAATGATAACAGAAGAGATTAAATATATTAAAAAATATAATATTTTTTAAAATAGATAGAAATATATATATAACATTCACAGTTTTTTTTTTTTTTTTTTACAAAACAAAGAAAACCATGACTAGTGGGGTCTAGACAGACTGGGTACTTAACTAGGGTGTTACAGGTGAAATACTGTGTTAGTGTTAAGTTTCAACTACACACATATAACAACAACAACAACAACAACAGCCATAGTGTGAACTAGGATTCCTACAGTACAGGTGTCCACAGGAGGAGAAACCTGTTGGCCCCCCTGTTAGCCCCCCAGAGCTGGAGGAAAAACCTGTGGACCATCTCCCTGGGCCTTTGCCCCACCCCACCAGACACGGAAATGACCCCTCACCTTTCTGACACTTAGAGGAGTTAACCCTAACCCTGCCTGCCCTGTGGTGCTCCTGGGGCAGTGTGGTGGTATCGAGTCTACCCTGCCTGCCCTGTGGTGCTCCTGGGGCAGTGTGGTGGTATCGAGTCTACCCTGCCTGCCCTGTGGTGCTCCTGGGGCAGTGTGGTGGTATCGAGTCTACCCTGCCTGCCCTGTGGTGCTCCTGGGGCAGTGTGGTGGTAGCCGGCTGGCTGGGGCGACATGCGGGTAGTTCTGGGACTGAACCAGGGAGACCTGACCCGTCAAATGCTGTTAGGATCACATAGGCTCTCCAGAGTCCTTCTGCTCTTAGTATTTACATGCGTGGGCACACACACACACTCACACACACATACAAACATTTACACACACACACACACATACACACACACATACAAACATTTACACACACACACACATACACATACAAACATTTACACACACACACACATACACACATTTACACACACACACACACATACACACATTTACACACACACACACATACACACATTTACACACACACACTGAAGTGTTTTTAAAGGGATTTAGGAGTGTTGGCTTGATGTTGTTAATCAATAATATGTTTTCACAGGACTATACTGTCAGTCATCCAGAGGGAGACCTTAAGGGAGGGAGGTGGGATTCAGTGCACAGTATCTGCTTGTGTCTAAAAAAGTGTGTGTGTGTGTGTATTTCTGTGTTTAAGTTTAAACACAGCTGTGTGTTTGGATGTTTTGGAAAGTACGTGTTTGCGAGTGTGTTTGAGCATGTATGTGTTTATCATAGTTTAGGTGTGTGTGTGAGTGTGTGTGCGAGTGTGTGCGAGGCCGTCTCAGTGACAGTATCTAACGTCGATGTCGGGACGGGACCCGTTCTTGGCCGAGCGGAGGCACATCATCCCGTTGTCCATGACGACCGTCTCCTTCTCTAACTGCTCCGCCGCGGCCGACATCGCCGCCTGGACGATGGACGTCGCCGCCTCATAGTACATCCTCTTCCTCTCTTCTTCCTGGTCACGTGACTCAGCCTCGACCCAATTGGACGCCTCCCCTGGCTCGTCACGGAACCGCCCGTTTTGCGGAGGCCCGCCCCCTCCGCGCCGCCACCCCTCCCCCGCCTCAACGCTACCGCCTAGCTCTAACATACCCTGTGTGGTGGTGGTGGTGGTTAAGGGGTTAACTCCCTTCAGCTGAAGGAGATCAGAGTCACAGTCAAGCTCTCTGTCTGGACACTCACCGCTTTGGGCGACTGCGTTCCCCTGCGAAGCCTTGGCCATCTTGGCGTCCTTCTTGGCGACGGTGCTGTTGACGTCGTCCTTCTTGGGGCTGCTCTCGTGATTGTGCGTGGCGTCGTCCTCCGTCGTCCCGTTCGTGCACCCGTTCTCCCCGTTGGTCGTGACCTCGGGCGCGGCGGGCGCCGGTGCGGAGGCGGGCTCGGCCGCCGCCTCGCTCTTCTTCTCTGGCGTGGGGGGGGCTGCTGCAGCCGCTGCCGCCGGCGTGGCGTCGGCCGGCTTCTCCTCGCCGCCCTCGGCCGTGTGATCGGCGGCCACCTGAGCCTCGGTGGCCTTCTCGCCGCTGTCGCCCGGAGCGCTCGCAGCCTCGCCGTCGGCTGGCTCCGCCTCGCCGTCGGCTGGCTCAGCCTCGCCGTCGGCGTTCTCCGCCGCCCCCTCCGCCTCTTCCTCGCCCTCCTTCGGCGGGTCGTCTGGCTGGTCCACGCTGGTGCTTTTCCCCTTCCGCAGGATGAAGTTCTTCAGCGACACGGCGCGGTTGAAGTGCGTCCGCTTGGCCTTGGCAGTCTTGGGTTCCTTGCCGGACGCCTGGTCCTCCGTCTGCTCCTGGTCACCTGGCGGGGCGGCCGCCGCGCCCTCCTCCTCCCCGCTCGCCGCACTCTCCGCCGCCGGCTTTTTCGACTTGGGGGTGACGCGTTTCTTGAAGGAAGTCCAGATCTCGTTGGCGTGCTGCGAGACTGTGCCTCCGGCAGCCGCTGCTCCTTTCTCCTCCTCTCCCTCCGCCTTCTCCGCCGCCTCGCCGTCTTCCGCCACCTTGGCCTCCTCTGGTTCGCCAGCGGCTGCCGGCTCGCCATCGGCCGTGGCCGGCTCCTCCCCCTTGGCGTCCGTGGCGTCCTTGTCGGAGCCCTTGGCGACCTTGCTCAGACCAACGACAGACGAGTCTCTCTTCAGGCCCTGGAAGGTCCAGGACCTCTTGAGCTTCCACCTCTTCTGCCCGCTGTTCTCCCCCTTGGAGTCCAGGGTGGAGCTGTCCCCTGCCCCGGCCTCGGCCTCGGCCTCAGCCTCCACCACCTCGGTGTCCTTGGGGTCGTCGGAGCCCTTCTTGTGGGTGCGCTGGGCCATCAGCTTCTTGAAGGAATGCCAACGCTTCATGTGTTTGGTGGAGGAGGAGGGAGTGGAGGTGGAGGGCTTCTGGGCCTCGGCGTCTTCAACCTGGCTCTCCTCGGCTGGGTCTGCCGGCTCGGCCGCGGCGTTGCAGGCCTCGGGGTCCTCCAGGCGGTCCAGGGACTTGGACCGGACTGGTTTCTGAGGCTCCCCTCCCGCCGCGTCCTTCTTGTCCGCGCTTTTGTGGGAGAAGATCCGGGCCACGGGTTTGCGGATCATGTCTCTGACGCTGGACTGCTTCGGCTTGGCCTCCTTCCCCTCTTCCGCTGCCTTCTCCACGGCCTGGTCCTCGGCCACCGCCGCCGCCCCTGACTCCGCGCCCTCCACTGGAGCCTCCTCCCCATTGACCTTCTCCTGTGGCTCCGCCCCCTCGGCGCCGGCCTCCTCGCCCCCGGTGCTCGGTTCCTTCTTCTTCCTCCCGCCCATCACCTTCCCCAGGCCGCTCTTGTTCAGGAAGGAGTCCCAGATCCCGTCGTGGGCCGGCTTGGCCTTCCCCTCCGCCGGCGGCTCTGTGCTCGCCGCCGGGGTCTCCTCGGCAACGCCGTCGGCAGGCTTGGCCTCCTCCTCCGTCGCCGTGGGAGAGGTCTCCGCACCGGCCGCCTCGTCATTGACGACCTCGTTGTTCACGACCTCTTTGTTCACGACCTCAGTCTCTTTCTCCACGACCTCGCTGTTCACAGCGTCTGAGGGGGCTGTCTCCGCCTCCGACTTGGTTCCCGTGGCGCCGTCTTCCTGGACGGGCGCCGCGCACACCTCCGTCGCTGCCATGGCTCCTGGGACTGGTGTCGCCGTGAAAGCCTTCCCCCCTACCCTGCGTCCTCCCTGGCTGATCGGATGAGTTGCTCTAGTGTTGTTCCGGCTCGGAGCGAGAGTTCATTGAGCCGCGGCGTGTGTCTGTGTGCAGATTCCCGTCGAAGGGAACGACCTCAGCATCGTAGTCCGCCACACGAACCAGGGGCCACCAATCTGGGGGGTGAGAGAGAGGACTCATCAACAACACATACAGGAGTCAGGTGGCTGAGCGGTTAGGGAGTCGGGCTATTAATCAGAAGGTTGTTGGTTCGATTCCTGGCTGTGCAACAATGACGTTGTGTCCTTGGGCAAGGCACTTCACCCTACTTGCCTCGGGGGGAATGTCCCTGTACTTACTGTAAGTCGCTCTGGATAAGAGTGTCTGCTGACTGACTAAATGTAAATGTACTCACTTCCTGGTCCAGTCAGACCTACTGCAGAGCAGGGGCGGTTCAGTGAAGATGTTTAAGGTAACTTAAAGATAACCAATTGTCGTTGATGTCCCTTTACTTACTGTAAAGTCGCTCTGGATGAGAGCATCTGCTAAATGACTTAAATGTAACTGGCTCCTAGCTTGGCCCCTTCAGGTGAAAATCTAGAACCTCTCAGAGGAAACAGTGGCACAGGTGTCAGACTAGAGGTGCCTTTTCATGGCCTCAATCTACTTTAGTTTCGTACCTGGATGTATGTGTGTACATAAACGCAACGCAAGCGGCATGACTCACAGCATGAGTCATGCCGCATCATTGATGTCTATATGGATGTGTAAAAGCTATTTACATTTAGTCATTTAGCAGATGCTCTTATCCAGAGCGACTTACAGTAAGTAGAGGGACATTCCCCCCGAGGCAAGAAGGGTGAAGTGCCTTGCCCAAGGAAAGAATGTAATTGCACGGCCGGAAATCGAACCGGCAACCGAACCGGCAACCTTCTGATTACTAGCCCGATGTCCTAGCTATGTCCACTAGGACGGAGGTCGGGGACAAAACATTTTCTACCTGACTGAAAATACGTTAACATCTACTTCCGATTTTGTACAACATTCAACATGGTGACGGAGGAGGAGGTATTGCTAATGTTAGTCTTCGGAAGAGGACTTATCTTGATGACTTCACATGATACTTCACTGCTTAGTGTGAAGGATACTACAGCCTTTAGATCCACAAACTCATTTGAACAATCACATTGAGCCATTGATCCAAACCTCATCTACACTCAGAGAACCTGAACATGTTAACAAGTGATGCTAACATTTAAACCTGCTTCTTTTCCCTAGTTTGATTCTCGATCTGGAAAGATTCGGAGGTTAATATAAGATATACCTGTATTCGTCCCACAATGGGGAAATTGGGGATTAGGGGGGGAGGTTACGGGGTTATACTAAGGCCATCCAAGGTGTCTGGTTCAGCTGACACACGATGCCAGTGCAACAGCTGCATGAGTATCTCAGCCAGAAGCTTCCATGCACTAATGAAGCTGTAAGTGAGAGGTGTCGGCTACGTCGAAGATCAGAGAGGACGTGAGCATGGTGGTCCTCGAGGAAGTGTGAGTGAGTGTGTGTTTGTGTGTGTGTGTGTGTGTGTGTGGGGGGGGGGGGGGGGTTCGTTGAGAGTGAGAGTGGGGCTGTGAGCGTGGGGGAGGAAGAGGTAAACCGACCAGGAAATAACTGTGTGGAAGAGAGAAAGGAGGGAGAGAGACAGAGGAGAGAGACAGAGGAGAGAGGGAGAGAGGGAGAGGAGAGAGGGAGAGAGGGAGAGAGGGAGAGGCAGAAAGAAATGGTGTGAAAGAGGGGAGGGAGACAGATAGAGGGGGGAGACAGGAGAACGGGGGGGAGAGACAGGGAAGAGGGGGGGGGGGAGAGAAAGGGGGAAGGCGAGGAAGATGTAAACATCGAGGCATCACATGCTCCAGATAATCTCTGCTGCCACGCCGAACTGGCTGACTCCTGTCACCTCGTTACCCCCCCCCCCCCCCCCCCGGCCCCCCCTACACCCTCCCACCACCACCCCCACCACCCACACACCACAGACTAGTCAACTGAGACCCATCTTACCTAGTTCTCTTTCTTATTACCTTCCCTCTCTTTCCTATCATGTCATCTTCCCCGGCCCAGTCTCCCTCAACTAGTCTGCAGAAAAACAAACCTCCTCAGCATAGCCCGCCACACACACTCACACACACACACTCACTCACACACACAGACACCCACACACACTCACCTCACTCACACACAGTCACACACACACTCACTCACTCACAGACACACACTCACTCACACACACACAGTCACACTCACACAGCAATGTTAGCCTCCAGGCAACAGCACTGTGCTCCTCTCAGCTCCCCACTGTCATCTACCAAAATAGAGGAAAGAAGCCCTCCCTCTCCCTCTCCCTCTCCCTCTCCCTCTCCCTCTCCCTCCCCCTCTCCCTCCCTCTCTCTCCCTCCCTCTCCCTCCCCCCTCTCCCTCCCTCTCTCTCCCTCCCTCTCCCTCCCTCTCTCTCCCTCCCTCTCCCTCCCTCTCCCTCTCCCTCCCTCTCTCTCCCTCCCTCCCTCTCCCTCTCTCTCTCTCTCTCTCCCTCCCTCTCCCTCCCCCTCTCCCTCCCTCTCTCTCCCTCCCTCTCCCTCCCCTCTCCCTCTCCCTCCCTCTCTCTCCCTCCCTCCCTCTCCCTCTCTCTCTCCCTCCCTCTCTCTCCCTCCCTCCCTCTCCCTCTCTCTCTCCCTCCCTCCCTCTCCCTCCCTCCCTCTCTCCCTCCCTCCCTCCCTCTCCCTCTCTCTCTCCCTCCCTCTCTCTCCCTCCCTCCCTCTCCCTCTCTCTCTCCCCCCTCCCTCTCCCTCTCTCTCTCCCCCTCCCTCTCCCTCTCTCTCCCTCTCCCTCGCCTCCATGGTCTTCTCTGTGTGTTACCTAACTTCTCCTCTGACCTCCTCAGCCTCTCCACCCATCACCTCCCCAAACTCCTAGTCACCTCCCCAAACTCCTAGTCACCTCCCCAAACTCCTAGTCACCTCCGCAAACTCCTAGTCACCTCCCCAAACTCCTAGTCACCTCCGCAAACTCCTAGTCACTCCCCCAAACTCCTAGTCACCTCCTCACCCATCACCTCCCCAAACTCCTAGTCACCTCCCCAAACTCCTAGTCACCTCCCCAAACTCCTAGTCACCTCCGCAAACTCCTAGTCACCCCTCCCCAAACTCCTAGTCACCTCCTCACCCATCACCTCCCCAAACTCCTAGTCACCCCCCCAAACTCCTAGTCACCTCCCCAAACTCCTAGTCACCTCCTCACACTCCTAGTCACCTCCTCACACTCCTAGTCACCTCCCCAAACTCCTCTAAGCTCCCTCACCTGTCTCCCCCCTGTCTTGTCACCTCCTTCCTCCCCTCCGCCTCCCCCTCGAAACCACCTCAGCTTTCACCTCCATTACCTCCCCCTCCCCCCCCACACACACCCTCCATTACCTGGCCTAACCTAACCCCCTCCCCCCCCCCCCCACACACACACCACACACAGGTCAGCCCTTCGCTCCTCTGCTAAGAGAAAAGTGATTGGTTGTGTAGGGTTGTCACACACACCTGTGCAGTGCTCCTCTGTGGAGCAGCCTTCCTAACACCAAACAAGACTCAGAACAAAGGGGGTCAGATGGCTGAGCGGTTAGGGAATCGGGCTATTAATCAGAAGGTTGCCGGTTCAATTCCTGGCCGTGCAAAATGACGTTGTGTCCTCGGGCAAGGCACTTCACCCTACTTTCCTCGGGGGGAATGTCCCTGCACTTACTGTAAGTCGCTCTGGATAAGAGCGTCTGCTATATGACGTAATGTAAATGTAAACAAAGCAAACATCAGAGGGAGACTCGGCCAGCGTTGGCAGAGTGGATTTGGAGGACAGGAAGTCAACAAGATGGGGAAAGAGGACACTTCACACCCTGGTGAGAGGAGGGATAGCAGAGGAGGGTCTATACGTGTGCTAATGACCAGAGACTTGCTTTCTGTTCTTCTTCTTCTATGGATCTAGACTCCAGAGACTTGCTTTCTGTTCTTCTTCTTCTATGGATCTGGACTGATTCACAAAATGAAGCTTATCGGTGGGGGGTTTCCATTGAAGAGACATCCGGTTCTGGGATGACTCAATCTAGGTCAGGAAAACAGACGTACTGTACACTACAGGCTGATTTCCGCAATGGAGACATCAGAGAGGGGTGTGTTGGAGTGAAATCTTCCCAGGCAACAAGCACTTTGGGTGGTAATTTTCCCTGGTAACTGTAGCCGTTGCATCATTAGCACATCATTGGTGCTTCACGCTGCATACTGGAGACAAAATGGCTTGTTTTCAATGCTCTCAGTCGTGGTCTAGCATAGAGACAACCACAGTATCTTCCCAGCTCCCCGAGTATAGAGGCGTCTTTATCAAGGCGCTCTCTTCACCCACAGACAAGCCTTTATTCTCCTGTCATGTGCTCCTCTCTGACCTTGTTTCACTCAGTCGGCTACGGGGGTTCTTTTGTTTCGGCAGTTAAATGTTTTATCCACGCTGTGGTATCTATCTATGTAGCTTAATGCAGATTTGATGTGTATCTCTAAATCTTCCTGCCCAGAATTTGGGAATAATCTCTTATCTCCCCAGACGTCCGAAACGGCAGAGAGGCCGCCTCTGTACTCGACATACTTCGGCGCATTCGATTAATTCTATGAACCTTGTGACTGCATGTGACGTGAAATGAGTACAGTAACTTACATTGTAAAACGAATTTGTTGTTTTTGTGAGCGGGGCCTCCATGTAAATAACACGTTTTAAATCAGATTTCTGCGGTTGCATGCGTGCGCTCTCCAACGGAGCGTCTGGGTAAACGGAGAGACGAGCCATGCCCACGCTCTCCAGTCCTGCCTGACACAAGGACAATCGCGCGCTTTAGCCTTTTTGTCCCCCTTTTCATTTGGGCACTCTTCTCTCTTTGTTATGCTAAACCAGGACTGAGCGCGAGAGGGTTTTTAAGAAGCCCCTGCGATCGAGCTTAGCTCTGAGCTCCAATCACGCGCGGTAGAAATAGAACATAATTCTAATGAGGGAGAGAGCGAGGAAAAAGCCAATGCAAACGCTCGAGACAGCAGGTGCCCGTGCTTTTCAAACTCTCATTTGCATTGCTAATACGATTCACAAAGCCTCCACCCCCATTTCAGGGCTAAAGAAGCGTATGCACAGAAATGTTTTTACTGTTTTCCTGTCGAAATTGTTTGGGCCATGTAAGTTAGGTAATTCAACCCGATAATTAACCCATATAGCATCGCACACGTTTCCAAGTTGCGGCCATGATTTATTGAGCGAACAATAGACTGTTGCCCAATTGAGAAGTCTGTGTAGCCTTATAAAGCGTGAATGCCTCGTCGTAAAGAAGTCACAGAAACGACATGCCTCAGAGCCGTATTATCAAATTCAATGAAAATTACAAGCTCGGTGAATCGGTAGATGCAACACGAAGGTGATTAGGCTACAATATGAAATCCCTCATTGAGGTAAACGACTCAAGCGCCAAATTCGCAACAAATGCTGCCCTTGTCTATTGTGGAAGGGGACTGACTAGACCAGTCTGTCGGTGCTTTCTCGAAGCCTCTCTGTGCCCTATTCTTCCTCTCAAAAACATTTTTCAATCTCAAGAGGCATCTTATACTTATATGTCGGAATCGAGGTCCTAAACGACCTCGTTTAAATTCACGCTCGACTGGGTTTAATTATAACGTGTGAGGGGTCGGTCTGGCGGGCAGTCTGGAAGTTGATTGAATGACGAGCAGAAGCCCGAGGTCCTCGCGCACAGAAAGGCTCATCATTGCATTGTTTTGGAGAGCGCAGACGTCTCTGCTTTTTCTACAGACGTGGACATCGCATACGTGCGTTTTTCTTTCTGTTCATGTTAACACGCAAAGCATCGAACGTTCCTATTCAGTGTCCCAACGATTTGGGACCGTTGAACGCGCACGCATCACCAAACAACAGCCTGGTCATTGTCCCCCGTCTGCAACCTCCTACCCCTCCAACAAAACCAAACCGAACCCCGGAGCTAGAGGCTCCTTTCAACAAAAGCCATGGTTTCTCAAATACAATAGTTAATTTGACGCTAAAGGTTATTTATATCCAGCCCATATACATTACGTGCACCACAAATTTAGCACCAATTAGCCTAAATCCGGTTAAAAAAATAACTAAAATCTCCAAACCTCGTTTCGTGTGACTAAATCCTTTTCTGCGTGCAAGAGAAAGGTAATAAGCTGCTCCAGACGGGAAAAGACACAAACTAAATCCCCGCTCGCATCCTCGTGCCTCCAAGCAGCCAACCCCAGTGTGGAGAATTGCGCGGGGGACGTCGAGGGTCGCGGTGGTATTAACAGACGCGCAGCTGCGGCTCCGCACATACACACACACACACCATCTATCTCACCCCCGTTGCCCTTGGCAACCGTGGAGACCACCCCTCCCTCCTCCTCCTCCTCCTCCCCCTACCACCCCTCAAACCTTCTCCTCCCCACCCCCACCACTAAGAGGGTTAGAGCACGGGTCGAAACTGTTTCCCTCAGTAATTTGCCCTCAGCGCGAGCTGTAGCCACTTGCATTTCATTTGCGTAAAACGTTCGCGATTACCATTGCGGAAGAACTCGCTCTGTCCTCGGAGGACAGGTTATTTCCCGCGCGCGCAGAGTCCATTCACATACACGGTCTAGATGCAGCCGACGGCCGCTGTGAGAACTGTGAGGGTTGGGAACAATGGATTTGCTCGCGCATTAAGAGGAGAATGGACACATGGAGGGAAAAAGAGAGAGAGTATGGACTGACTGGCCATTTAAACTATCAATTATTCAATCTGCCCCGAATAAAACCCCACAAATGAACCAAACACAGGCTGCAGGAACCATGCTTGTCCACATTGTGCCATCCTTGTTTGTTTCTCAAGCACCCCTCTCTGCTGATGCTTTGTGACAGAAGTCGCCTCTCCCCCAAACAAACAGCTTTGTTGTTGTGAGTCAGCCATGTTGGCTGAGGGAGGGGGGGAGGGAGGGAGGGAAGGAGGGAGAGAGGGAAGGAGGGAGAGAGGGAAGGAGGGAAAGGGAGGGAGGGAAAGGGAGGGAGGGAGGGAGGGAGGGAAGGAGGGGGAGGGAGGGGGCATACAGTGAGATGGCACAAACAGAAGACAGATGATAAAGGTGTGTCAAAAAGACAAATATGGCAGATATTCCTTCCTCCTGTACCCCCGCCCTCGCCCCCCCCGCCCTGGCCCCCTCTGCCCCAGGCCTGGCCACAAGGCTGGGGACAGGAGACATTAGCAGGGCAGCGGGCTGCACTCACGCACCACAGCGGCCTGGATGCCAGTATCACATTCGTCTGTGCTTCTCTTGTTTTAATATCGGACAAAATTCCCCCCCCGGATAGAGTAAATTGTGCACCGCACTGGAAAAGCAATGCTGCGTGGTTAATATTTCATAAGGCCGTGCAACTGCAAGACTCCCCCTAAGCTTTCATTTCCTGTCGGCGGACCGTGTCGTTGTGACCCGCGACCGGGGTTCGAACCTCTTCTCTCCTTGTGCCTCGCTTGGCACGTGAATGATCCTAGCTCACTGAGCCGAGAGAACGTCCTGAGAGAGCTTGTCACCGGGGTCTTAATCAACATATCGCAGGGTTTGTCTCTACGCTGGAGCAAGGTCTTGTCTCCCAAACCACCTCTGGTGCCGCTCTCTGTGGAGTCAGCGCCGCCCCCACAGTCCCAGGAGGACAGGGCCAGGCTTTCTGGTACAGGACCCTGGGGTCCCTGGCATAGTGAAGAAACACTCCTCTCTAGCACCCTCCCCAGGCCCCGCCCCCCTCCCCAGGCCCCACCCCCTCCCCAGGCCACGCCCCATCCTCCTGTGTCATCCCTCGGTGAGAAGCCGTGTCCTTATAAGGAAGCGCGTGTGTGTGGGGGGGGGGGGGTAGCAGAGGATGTCGCAAGGCCAATCAGGACGTTCTCTCAGAAGTCTTTTTTATGAATACATAATCTGAGGTGGAGATTTAGATTGCGAAGTTCTGCTTAATAAATCATGAAGATGTGAGCAGACTGACTGGCTAGCAAGCTAACAGGCTAACAGTCCGACCAGCTAGGCAGCTAGCAGGCTAGCAACTAGCTTTACCAGACAGCCCTCTCTAGACGGTGGAATCTGGACAGACTCACAACCACCTCCCATTACCCTCATCATCCACTGTGCTTACTGGGGATCGAACTCTGGTCTCCCGCCAACCCAAACATCTACCTTCGGACCAAGAGGACAGGAGCCCGCGTGTCCAGAGGCCATGCTCTTAGGGGCTTTCAAGGTAGGGCAACAATGGCTCCAAAGTTACACAGGGGCCTAGAGCTCCCCTATTCACAGAGTTCACCGACTCTTCAATGGAGGGCAATTAGTCTCAGAGAGAGGAGGGGGGGTGGGGGGGGGGTCTATTGTGTGAGATCACCAGCTAGAACGACTTACTCTGCCAAGCCTATCTACCCCCTCCATAAAAACACACACACACACAATCACACACACACAACCACACACACACAAACACGTCTAAACCCTCCTCCTCTCCCCCGAACCAGCTTAACAAACCTGCTTGGAAGATTTCATCATTCCTTCGCTTCCTGCCTACCACTGTCTGATCCTATTAGAGAATGTTCTAGTGTCTCACACGGTGATGTCACTTGAGTAGAGTACAGTATAGTACAGTAGAGCACAGTACAGCAGAGTACAGTAGAGCACAGAGTACAGCAGAGTACAGTAGAGTACAGTAGAGCACAGTACAGCAGAGTAGAGTATAGTACAGTAGAGCACAGAGTAGAGCAGAGTACAGTATAGTACAGCAGAGTACAGTAGAGCACAGTACAGCAGAGTACAGCAGAGTACAGTATAGTACAGTAGAGCACAGAGTAGAGCAGAGTACAGTATAGTACAGTAGAGCACAGTACAGCAGAGTACAGTATAGTACAGTAGAGCACAGAGTAGAGCAGAGTACAGTATAGTACAGTATAGCACAGTACAGCAGAGTAGAGTATAGTACAGTAGAGCACAGTACAGCAAAGTACAGTAGAGCTCAGTAGAGTAGAGCAGAGTATAGTATAGTACAGTATAGTACAGTAGAGCAGAGTACAGTACAGTACAGTATAGTACAGTAGAGCAGAGTAGAGTAGAGTACAGTAGAGCACAGTACAGCAAAGTACAGTAGAGCTCAGTAGAGTAGAGCAGAGTATAGTATAGTACAGTATAGTACAGTAGAGCAGAGTACAGTACAGTACAGCACAGTACAGCAGAGTACAGTACAGTACAGCACAGTACAGCAGAGTACAGTATAGTACAGTAGAGCAGAGTATAGTATAGTAGAGCACAGTAGAGCAGAGTACAGCAGAGCAGGTCTGAGCAGAGCAGAGGGGAGGGGAGAGAGGAGGGGAGGGGAGAGAAGAGGGGAGAATGGAGGAGAGGAGAAGGGATGGAGGGGAGGAAGGAAGGAAGGGTAGTAGTGAAAAGGGGATGAGAGGATAAGATAGTCGATGATGTCTGGAGATGAGAGGAGAAGAAAGAAGAGAAGATGACTCCTCTTCTGGTGACGTGCATGCTGGGTAATCTCATACTTGGTATGCATTGTTGTCAACAAGCAGGCGGCATAGTCATAAATAATGCCCGGTCAATGTCCGAACTGCACACACACACACACACACACACACACACACAGACACACACAGACACACACACACACTCACACACACACACACACAGACACACACATGGGGAAATGCAATTTCGATCGTCTGTGTAATTACTTGTTGCATGGTCTGATTGACAAAGTTCACTTTCACTTTGACACACACATACTGTATCTAATAAGGTGACAGATATAGGGGAATGATGGTCAACGTAATCTCTTTTTGAATTTCTGGAAAATGTTTTGCAGACAGACAGACAGAATAAACAGTTGATGCCGAGCTGTAAAGCTGTCAGATGGCTTAGATAAGAAAGACCGGGCTCGATCAGTCTAGAAAGATGCAGCCAGTCTAGTGAGATGCAGTCAGTCTAGTGAGATCCAATCAGTCGACTGAGATGCAGTCTGTCTAGTGAGATGCAGGCAGCCAGTCTAGAGAAGCAGCCATAAGACAGATAGTCAAGTCTTAGCTCAGTTGTCAGACAGCTTTACAGCTCTGCATCAGACTGCTGGCCAGACTGCTGGTCTGTCTGCCTGCCTGCCTGTCTGTTACTGTCTGCCTGACTGCCTATCTGTGTATCTGTCTGCCTGACTGCCTGTGTATCTGTCTGCCTGACTGCCTGTGTATCTGTCTGCCTGACTGCCTGTGTATCTGTCTGCCTGCCTGTCTGTCTGTGCATCTGTCTGCCTGCCTGCCTGTCTGTGTATCTGTCTGCCTGCCTGCCTGCCTGTCTGTGTATCTGTCTGCCTGTCTGTCTGTGTATCTGTCTGCCTGTCTGCCTGCCTGTCTGTGTATCTGTCTGCCTGACTGCCTGCCTGACTGTCTGTGCATCTGTCTGCCTGACTGCCTGTGTATCTGTCTGCCTGCCTCCCTCCCTTTCTGTCTGACTACAGAGATTGTACAGCATCTTTGCCAGACAGCCTTCAGACAGCCTTCAGACCATTTTTCTATAATTGCATCGGCAGCAGACTATTCCTTTACATCTCGCATCCAGCCAACATCTCTGTATCAGCGGTTCAGCCAGCCAACATCTCTGTATCTCTACAGCGGTTCAGCCAGCCAACATGTCTGTATCTTTACAGCGGTTCAGCCAGCCACCATGTCTGTATCTCTACAGCGGTTCAGCCAGCCAACATGTCTGTATCTCTACAGCGGTTCAGCCAGCCAGCTGGGATGGAGAAAAGAAATGGACATCGGACTCTGCCTCCGCTCACTCGCACGCCCTCGACATCGGAGCGTCTCTTCGCTGCTCTGTTGTGCCGTGCGCGGGCGTCGGGAATGACCAAGCCTCCGCTCACTAGTCGTTAGCCTCTGCCTCCCTAATGCCCGGTGACAGCGTGTGTGTGTGTGTGTGTGTGTGTATTAGAGCATGCTTCCACTGGCTATTTGTGTGGGTGCTTGTGGAGGCAATAAATGTGTCTGCGTCAGTGAGCAATTAAGAATGCGCTGTGAATGTTATCTGTTACTTGTACAGTAGCCTATGTAGAGTGTATAAATAAATATGATGGCTTAAAAGCGTAGTAGGCTATATATTTTTGTATAACGAACATCACACTCAGGAAGCAGAAAGTGTAGTGTGTGTGTGTAGCGGGGGGAGGGCTGGTTTGGTTCCTCAGCATTGACAGTCGCAGCTGAAGGCCGTGTCAAGCTCATGGCGCTAGCTGTCAACTCCATTTCCCGCTCTCTCGTCCGCCGCGCGAAGGGAGCTCCTTCTGTATGAGACGCTGCTCTCCAGCGCGAGCATGATGGCCAGCACGTGCGGCGACACGCAGACTCAAATCTCGGACCGCAACCTGGCCAATCAAACGGCATCGCCGAACTAGTTTCGAACTAGTGAGCTTTACAATAGCTGGACGTTCTACATCACGTTGTATAAATGCGCCAGTTTTACTGTGGGATTGGGATTAACTCATGTCATTTAATCAGTATCGACTGCGGGGCAGCCGTGTGGATGTGGAGGGGTTAAAAAGAGCGAGAGAGACAGAGAGTTGGAGGGAGAGAGAGAAAGAAAGAAAGAGAGAGCGATAGGGAGAATGACAAAGAGAGGGAAATATAAGAATACTTATTATATATTATACAGAGAGCTGGAGAGAGAGGAAGAGAAAGTGTGTGTATGACTAGGAGTTGCAAGAGAAAGAGGGAGTGAGTGAAAAGAGAGGGAGAGAGGGGGACAGTGGAGGGGGGAGGAGGGGGGGTCTTTTCAATGCCTGTGCTTTGATGCATGCCACTGCTGCCAGCCCCCAAATATTTCTCACAAGACACCCATTCACATGAATTAGAGGAGAGAGGCACTGACTGGGTAGTGTGTGTGTGAGTGTGTGTGTGTGTGTGTGTGAGTGTGTGTGAGCAGGGGGTGGCTCACCCAAGCTTAGTCTTTGTGAACTGGATTGACTATGAGATATAACTAAAGACTGCCTTGAATCTTATCCGACGCAGAGGGGAGAACGAGAGAGTGCAGGAGGGAAACAGGGTCAGAGAAAGAGAAGGTGGTTTGAGAGTTAATTACAAAGGAGAGTCGTGTGTGTGTGTGTGTGTTGTATTCTAATGTTCTATGTGTTGGAGAACACCCATTAGCAGTTAGAGTGAGATTTTAGAGGTTTTGAAGTCTGCAGTATTTCTCTCACTTTCTATCTTCCTTTCTGCCTTTCTGTCTATCTTTCTCTCTTTCTATCTGTCTTTTCGGGTCCATTTAGGTAATGGCACATTCCACGGGACATTAATCTGTATAATTAGGTTTGAGTCTATCTCCTTCACTCCCTCCCTCCCTCCCCCACCTCTCTTCTTCCCTCCCTCCCTCCCCCCTTCTCTCTCTCTTTCTCTCCCTCCCTGTTATCCTCACTTTCTTCCTTCCTTCCCTCCCACTCCCCCTTCCCTCTCTCTCTCCCTCCCTCCCTCTCCCTCCCTCCCTCCCTCCCTCCCTCCCTCCCTCCCTCCCTCCCTCCCTCCCTCCCTCCCTCCCCCCCTCCCTCCCTGTATGACTCACACCACAGTGAGCCAGACCAGGGTGCTCTGCTTTAGCACCTGCTACACTGCAGGAGAGAGGAGAGAGAGGTCTGGAACACATCACCTTGCCCTCTCATTCTCCAACACACATACACACACTCACACACACGCACACACACACACACACATGCGTGCAGCAGCCTGGTAACCTTTATGAGCATGCAGATAGGTTAATGTGTCTGGAGGGTCTGTTGATACTGCAAAGAGCACACACACGCACAACACACACGCGCACACACACACACACACACACAGAAAGGGAAACACACCTGCAAGGTGCAGCTGTTATGTCTGGAGCAACCGCTCAGCCCACTCAGAGATGGCCTCCTGCCTGCCTGGACTCATAATCTCTTTATGTGTGCGACACCTGTCAGCGTCAATCAGTCCTGTTGTCTTGCCAACGCTCTGGCTGCAGGTGGAACACAGGATCTGGGCCAATAGGAGTCTGTCCTGCCGATTAGCCTGATGTTATCTCATTATCAGGCTCCACCCACCTCCTGGGCGATATGATGGTGAGGTTGTAGAGCTATGTGTGCTACACATAAGTATGGCTGTGTGGATGAATGGAAGCCATAGACATAAGCAGAGAGACCTACCAGAGTATCTATGGTAGACATAAGCAGAGAGACCTACCAGAGTATCTATGGTAGACATAAGCAGAGACCTACCAGAGTATCTATGGTAGACATAAGCAGAGAGACCTACCAGAGTATCTATGGTAGACATAAGCAGAGAGACCTACCAGAGTATCTACGGTAGACAGATGCAGAGAGACCTACAGAAGAGAGAGACCTACCAGAGTACCTAGGGTAGACAGATGCAGGCAGAAGCGTCTGTGGTCCAGAGATCCTCGTGGCCTCAATCTGAGAGGTAAACAGCCAGGCTCTCCTCCAGCTCTGGGCATTATCACCAGCCGTCCTGCCCTGCTCTCTGGCTGGCCTCACAACGGCTTAAGGAGCTACTTTCACTAAGCATGCTGTCCAGCCGCCAACACTGCCAGCATGTCAACACTCTCTCTCTGTCTCTCTCACACACACACACACACACACACTAATACACACACACACACACTAATACATACGATCACATTTTTACATCTGATTAAATCAGTGACATTTAGAGCATGGATGTGGGTGATGGAACTGAAGGGCGGCTGGACTGGTGTGTGTTGTGGTTCCTGTGAGCAGATTGACAGGGTTAGTAACGAGGCTGCCTCACTGGTGCGTTGGGAGGGAGGGGGGGCTGAGGAAGGAGAGGAAGGCAAACCCGCCTGTTGCCTTGGATACCCCATACGCTGTGATTGGCTGGAGTACGCGGTCGTCACTGGACGCGGCAGAGCGGTGGTGAAGACACGGTGTCCTCATGTTCAGAACAACCTGGAGTAGCGAGACTGGGACCAGTAGGAGACCAGCAGGAGACCAGCAGGAGACCAGCAGGAGACCAGCAGGAGACCAGCAGAGCACCAGCAGGAGACCAGCAGAGCACCAGCAGGAGACCAGCAGGAGACCAGCAGGAGACCAGCAGGAGACCAGCATGTCCTCCAGTCTTTCTTTGCCCCTGTTCTCTGTCTGTCTCTGTTGACAATTGACTTTCTTCCTCTTTCTCCCCTCCTATATCTCTCTAACAGTGTCCTCTTTCTCCCTCCCTCCCTCCCTCTCTCCCTCTCTCCCTCTCTCCCTCTCCCTGCGTTCTCCCTCCCTCTCTCCCTCTCTCCCTCTCTCCCTCTCCCTGCGTTCTCCCTCCCTCCCTCTCTCCCTCTCTCCCTCCCTCCCTCTCTCCCTGTGTTCTCTCTCGAACAGCAAGGTCAGTGTGAGTCTCCTCCAGGAACCCCAGTCATGATGGAGTCCGCCTGATCCTATCAGGACTCTGGACCCGGCTACAAACCGAGTTAGCGTCCAAGGCTAATGCGAGTCAGGCTAACCCAAACCCCCCCCCACCCCCTCTCTCCCAGTCCCACCCCCCTCTGGTCATAAAGGCAGGAGAGGGGCTGGGGCAACAGCAGAGATAGGGGACCAAATCGCTTTTATGCAGAGAAAGCGACTGACAAGTTCTCTCACACACACACACACACACGCTCACGCACACGCACACACCCTTTCATCTTAGTGAGCTCTTCAAATGGGACATGGGAGTCTTAACTAGATGGCATGAAGGCAGCATCAGTACAACCACAACGCTACACAGATACACCACACTATATACAATAATGTATATCATTTATTTATAATTCATTATATTCTATCGATATTTCTTTTCCAGTACGTTCACTTCTCCTTTCCCTTCGTTCCTCTGTGTTGGGAGGTTACGTAACAGGAAATCATTCAATCGGACAAACGCCAAGCTGGGTTAGTCTCTGGCAGTGAAGTACAGACTTCATCATGGGGGAATGGGTCTGAGTACCCAGAATGCCCCATGGGGAGGGGGTGTGTGTGCTCCCAGCAGGCTGGGTGAGCAGACCCCAGGGGCTCGCCCCCCCACCGCCTCCTCTCTGGTCCTCAGCCCTCAGACACACCCCCGCCAACGGGTTGGATAGAAGGAGGGAGAAAGAGAGAGAGAGGGGGGAAACAGAGGGAGAAAGAGAGGGGAACAGAGGGAGAGAGAGGTGTAGAGAGAGAAGAAAGATATAAGGAGGGAAAAACAGAGAGGAGGGGGAAAGAGAGGGAAGGGTGAAAAGAGAGAGGAGGGAGAAAGAGAGGCCACAGCCTCAGATTGAGACCTGACCCTCCCAGACCAGAGGCCCTGGAGTGCAGCAGGGGTGTTCAGGATCGCTTCTCTATCTGGGATGATAAGGTGTTGTTTAGCCCCTGGCTTTCTCCTGGGCCCCTCTCCCTCTCTTTCCCCTCTCCCAGGTTCTGATCTCTCCATCCCTCTCCCCCATCCCAGGTTCTGATCTCTCCCTCTCCCTCACTCTCCCCCCTCCCGGTTTCTGATCTCTCCCTCTCTCTCTCCCCCCTCCCAGGTTCTGATCTCTCCCTCTCTCTCTCCCCCCTCCCAGGTTCTGATCTCTCCCTCTCCTTCTCTCTCCCCCCTCCCAGGTTATGATCTCTCCCTCTCTCTCCCCCCTCCCAGGTTCTGATCTCTCCCTCTCCTTCTCAGTTCTTTTCTCTCTCACGGGCCCCATTCTACCTCTCTTTTCACCCCCCCCATGGTTCTGATCTTTCCACCCTCCTCCTCCCTCTCAGCTTTCTGCTCCATCCCTCCCTTTGTTTTCTTTCACTAGGGTTCAGATCCCTCCCTCCCTCCAGAGCTAAAGTTCCTTCCATCCCTCCCTCTACTCCCATCCATCCCTCCTCTATGGGACCCCCTTGGGTTTCATTCATCCCTCCTTCTCATCCTCCAGGTTCTAGATCCGCCCTTCTCTCCATCCCTCCTCCTCTCTCTCTCTCTCCAGAGCCCTGTTCCCTCCATCTCTCTCCCGGTGTGTCCTTCAGTGCTGCAGAGCAGCGTTTATTGTCTGTGTTTTTACAGAGCCAGGGCTGGTGGCTTCAGATACACACTCGGTATATCACTGTCCACCGGCCAATCTACTGGCCCAGTCCTGACTCATGCAGCTCCCAAATTTATTGTTAACAGTTCTGCCGAATGTACACGGAAATATAAACAAATACACACATATCCACATGAAAACACACACACCCAAAGCCGTTACTTTCACCCTTCCTCACTCTGTCTCTGGTCTCTCTCCTAGTTTGGATAGTGTGTGTGTGTGTGTGTGTGGAGGGGCGGAGGGTGACAAATACGCCCTAGAGGGCTGCCTGATGAAGCATCCCTTGGCTTCTCTCTGATCCATCTTAACGTCAATATTCATGGTCACATTTAGTCATTTAGCAGACGCTCTTATCCAGAGCGACTTACAGTAAGTACAGGGACATTCCCCCCCCGAGGCAAGTAGGGTGAAGTGTCTTGCCCAAGGACACAACGTCATTTTTGACACAGCCGGGAATCGAACTGGCAACCTTCCGATTACTAGCCCGACTCCCTCACCGCTCAGCCATCTGACTCCCACTCCCATGGTCAACTCAGTTCTCTACATCCCCATCCGCCCACCTGCAGTGGTACAAACCTCTAACCCTCCGGACAAGTGAGAGGCCTAAACAAGGAGTGTTTGTCACTATTCAAACATGTGGCCGTAACATGCACTCAGAACGCCTTGGTGAGAAGTACTTACGTCAAGTACATGTTGCAGCATCTAGTTAACATGGTTTTTAGCTCCTGGCCTTTGACCCTGTGACCTCTGTCAGAATCCCAGGAACTCTGGACCTCGAACCTGGAATTCACCAACAGCACAAAAGGGTTGAGGAGACATCTGGCTAAAAATTCCTCCAAACATGAGATTATTTGCGTCCTAATTGAATTTGAGGCATTCTTGTACGCATTTTTCTCAGTCGTCTTTACAATCCAGGCCTTTCAGCTCACCCACTCCGCCCCGGACACTGGTGGCCGTGAGGACGGGACAGAGAGGGAGGAAGAGAGAGGAGAGAGAGAGGGAGGAAGAGAGAGGAGAGAGAGAGGGAGGAAGAGAGAGGAGAGAGAGAGAGAGGAAGAGAGAGGAGAGAGAGAGGGAGGAAGAGAGAGGAAGAGAGAGGAGAGAGAGAGGAACAGAGCAAGGCTTTGCAGGGCTCACACGCGTGACCCCATCCACACGCATTCCTCCACCGCACAAACACACATCTATACCTCGCCGTCCATGAACACAAAGTTCCTTTATTTTCACACGCATACATTTCTCTCTGGAATTCAACACGCAGAAAACAACTGCATTCCCAGAAGGCTGAGGAGGAGCATTGACAATCATCCAGTCGTTTCAGATCCATAGGGTTCTGATTCGGACATAAGGTCGGATGATTCACACAGCACGACACAACATACTTTTGTAACCCTCACAACCTCTCCAGTGAAACTTACAGCGTACAGGAAGTACAAACTAACATCTTCCTGTCTTGAGAAGGTACAAACACACGGTAGCTTCTACATCATATTACATTAGGGAATGAATGCATTAGCAGTTAAAAAAACGTAATTTCATCTGAATCGAACACATTCAAGAACTCAGTATTAATGGAGTCAAAACAGCATAAATCCCATTAAAGAGCATATAAGGCCTTTATATAAGGACACTTTAGCCACTAATAGTCCTCAACCAACCATGAAAGTAGCATGAAAGTAGCAGTTTTCCAAGCTGGATCCCTTTGGCGTTACAACTGAACACAAAATTCATTACGTGTACACAACACACACACGCACTGATGAGGAAGCTCACACACAACAACAACAACAACAACACACACACACACACAAAAACAAACAGGTACGGTAAACAAGAGCTCAAGGGTGCTGATCTCAGAGAGGAGAGCCACTGCTAATCTACGCTAAGTGCATTAGCTGTGTCACACATCCCATTTGTTTAACCAATTACCCACCAGAGAGCCTTCCACCTAGCCGAGCAGGAGCTAGCCCCTCCTGCTCGCCCTCGTAAACCCACGCCTGAGAAGACGCGCACCTTCGCCCCACGCCCCGCTGAGTTAGATCCTTCGCCCCACGCCCCGGTGAGTTAGATCCTTCGCCCCACGCCCCGGTGAGTTAGATCCTTCGCCCCACGCCCCGGTGAGTTACATCCTTCACCCCACGCCCCGCTGAGTTAGATCCTTCACCCCACGCCCCGCTGAGTTAGATCCTTCGCTCGCTCTCTCTCCGTCGCCCTCTCTCCCGTGCCGACACCAGAGATATTGATGTACCGATTATAAGCTCTCTCTGTGTCAATCGTGCTGATTATGTGCTCTCTGGGGCTCAATCACGCCCCCAGGAGAAATGCTCCTAAACCATCACCCTCAAACCGGCCCTGCGGAAAAGGACATCATTACCACATCAATAAATGTTTGTGCCAACGGATCGATGAAGGGTGAATGTCTCAACTTGAGGCGAGGGCTACCGCGGCTTGTCTAGAACGGCAGTTGGGGAACTCCTCTGGAGATAGTTCAGGCCTCGCCAGGTGACACCGAGGACAGCGGCCATGCCGTGACAAGGCTTACTGGTTTCTGTTAAGAGACCCTGGCTTGATGCTAAACTGACCCCTGGACCCTAATCCCCACGCACTTGTATAGACATAAGAGGATTGGGTGGTATTGGCCCTGTGCTAATAGCTGCCCTCTGCTCTGAGGCAGGTGAATGATATCAGGAGTCAAACACAGATGAGGAGAAGCCTTAGGGAATCCACACGTAGAGATCCACAACGTCAGTTTCAGCCAATTAGGAGGGGCTTTACATCTGAGGACGATTCGGGGGCGGGGCTCAGAGCTGGCGTTCAGCCCAGGGGTCAGGGGTCATGTGGGCGGAGGTCCGTTGACGTATCGCAGAACCAGGTGGGAGGAGCCTCCCATGGCGTTGCCGCGGCGACAGTCGGGCTCCAGGACGCGGGCGAGGACCCAAGCCCCCAGGGCCAGGAGCATGCTCAGTAGGACCCAGCGGAGGGGGGGGCACCCTGGGGTCACCTTCAAGCCCCTTGAAGTACGGGTGGGGTGGAGCGTCTGGTTGCCAGGCAACGCCCCGGGCGTCTGCTCTGTTGACTGGCTCAGAGGAGACAAGAGAACACACACATACATGGACATACACACACATATACAGACACACATATACAGACACACACACACAGCTCTCATCAACATTACAGTTACAACATTACTGTAAGTTATGTTCAGTAAGTTATGTTCCGTAAATACTGTAACATACATACCTGGGGCTGTGGTTCGCTCCCTCTAAAACCCAACCAATCAGACTGGAACTTGATGTCACATGATTGTGTGGTACACGGAGAAAGACACGCCTCCAAAATGTCATGGCAACAAGGCTGTGAATGACCAGAGGGGTCCCTCATGCAGTGGCACCCTGGACACTGACACACACACACACACAGAAAAATGAACAGCTTGAGTTACGTCACAGTTACACACTCTGTACATGACAGTGCTCTATGCAACAAAGGCCAATTGTAAATCAAAGAGACTTTGAGATGCAGTCCATTAACTAATGAGGTCGGAAGCCCCCCCCCCTACACACACACACACACACACGCCCGTGGGACCTGATTATCAGACAATCATACGCCCCCCCTCCTTTTTCTTTTTCACTCTTTCTTCTCCCCTCTCCCCCTCCCTCCCTCCCTCCCCCCCTCCCTCCCCCCCCTGGCCATGTGTGTCCATGACTACTCGTGGTCCTATGCCATCTCTCCTCTTATTGATGTTCTCGCCCACAATTACGACAGACATTAAAAAGCCAGTTATCTGCCACGGCCTTGGCCGTCCCAGTAAAGATGCCAATTAGGCCACCAGCACAGGAGAAATGACACAAGCCTCTTTGAAATGGATTCTTGGCTTGTCTTCGCTGGCCAATCAGGACGCCCCATCGAGAGCGCGAGAGACTCTCTCTCATATCTGGTATCTTCTCATTCCCCGCCCCCTCTCCCCCTCTCCCCCCCTGCATAGCTGGAGGACTCCAGCAGACTGCAGACAGCTTCATTACCACCACAGAAGAAGAAGGAGGAAGGAAGCAGGAACGTTATTTCGGCAGAGGCGTTTTATGACGACTGCCAAAAATAAATAAAAAAGTGTCTCTGATGAGAAATGGGGGACTGCCATAAATTGTCCTTTTATGAATGTTTTCACAGGCTCCATAAGGCTCTAACCCAGCAGGCTGTCAGCCGACGTGGTTCACAGCAAATTAAAGGCAATGAACTTGATTGCGTGTGAAAGAAGGACAACAACTAAAAAACCAAGCCCCGCCCACCTGTGACCTGGCCCCGCCCACGTGTGACCTGGCCCCGCCCACCTGTGACCTGGGATGGGGCTCCTATCCCATGATGCAGTGCGTACAGTGTCTGTGTTGAGGGGACGCTGCCTTCTCTCTCAGCTCTCTAACGGGCCGTTCCAGCTTCGGTTCTACAGGTTAACGCGATTGAGATGCTCATTCTCCATGAGCCTGACCCAGTAGCTTCTGTGTGTGTGTGTGTGTGTGTGTGTCTGTGTGTGTACGGACTGTGCGTGTGTGTGTGTCTGTGTGTGTACGGACTGTGTGTGTGTGTGTGTGTCTGTGTGTGTGTGTGTACGGACTGTGTGTGTGTACGGACTGTGTGTGTGTAAGTGTGTGTGTGTGTGTGTGTACGGACTGTGTGTGTGTGTCTGTGTGTGTACGGACTGTGTGTGTGTGTCTGTAAGTGTGTGTGTGTGTGTGTGTGTGTACGGACTGTGTGTGTGTGTGCTCTCTTCTCCGTCCCACAGGCAGAACATACAGAGTTAATCAGCGTGTCTGGTCAGGAGGTTTTGAGGGCACGCACATTCACACACACACACGTATACATATACACACACAGACACACAGACAACATATACATACACACACAAGCGCAAACATGCACGTCGATGATTCTCATGTGATACGATGTGATGAATGAGAGCTTCTGTTACGAGCACTTTGCAGCTATCCCTCTGACTCATGGCACATTTGGCAGACAGGCTGTCCTCCCAGCTCTGAGGTGACCTTTGACCCCACAGTCAGTGGGTTCCCAGGGGGTCAGGGGTACAGGTGACTGGACGGTGAGAGGAGGTACAGGTGAGGGAATCTCCTGGACTGTAACACCGGCAGGGGAAGGTGTGTGTGTGAGGGTGAGTGTGTGAATGTACGAGTGTGCATGTGTGTGAGAGTGTGTGTGAGTGAGGCCTACCTGCAGGTCAGTCTGGACAGACCTGGAACATGATTGGCTGCCAGGGTCTCGGGAGGCGGGGCCAGAGAAGAAAGGGTCATCCCTGGGAGTCTTCCCCAGCCAGGCACTGATCCTGGCAGGGTCAAAGGTCACGGGCTCTGACGAGGCTCCGCTGGGCGTGGAGGTCTCCCAACAAGCCCCGCCCACGCTGCCGAACTTCCTGGGATGGACTTGGCCACACCCCCCCGTCCGAGATCTGGACACAAGCAGAGAGTTTAAAATAAACATGCAGTCAGGTAGGTATACTTCATAAGACCAGATGTACGAATAATAATAATAATATTTTTTTAACACAAATGAAAAGTGTAAAACGGTTTTTGAGGGAATCCTATCCTGTCATGGACTGAATCATCTCTCTAAACACGACCCAACAATCCTGCAGACCACCAGCTCTGCTACGAGCCCCAGAGACGCTTTGATCTTCTAACACGGCCGATTTAATCCCATGCTTATGTGCTCCTATACAACACAGCCAAACCTCTGGTGACTACAGGGAGCTGTTCTGGGTTCAGATGCAGTGCTACCCAGCCAGGTCGTCATAGCTACACTGGAAGAACCAATTCTGAACAGCTCTTCCTGCTCTCCTCTCTTGAGAGGGAGAAGAGTGGATGGAGAAAGAGGCGGAATTAAGTCTGTAGTACAAACGGATGCAACTAGAAATACAAAGAGCCACTTGCTGCTGCTCTCTCATCCAACCACCCACCACCCCAAGCACTCACCATCCTCCCCCCCCCCACACACACACACACACACACTCACTCACCATCCCCCCCCCCCCCCCCCCCCCCCACACACACACACCACTCACCATCCACACACCACCCCCCCCCACACACACACACACACACTCACTCACCATCCCACACACCACCCCCCCCCCACACACACACACACACTCACTCACCATCCCACACACCACCCCCCCCCACACACACACACACACACACTCACTCACCATCCCACACACCACCCCCCCCCCCCACACACACACGCGCGCAATCACACAAATCCCATAAAACAAGAAGAAGACATTGTTGATGCGTCTTGTTGACGCCGTTGTGCTGCAGCCTGAAGAAGCTCACGCTGGCAGTCACGACCAGCTCGGACGCCAGGGTCAGATTCCTACGCCGGTTGAACGCAAGTTGACATTCCTGACGATATTCCAGAAGGCCTGTGACCTGCCTAAGGCTCCCAGCACTAACCACGTTGGAACCGCAGCTAAACGCTACAATGTGGATGCAACACGACATGCAAGCTGGCTGTTTCACATACTGATTCGAGTCAAGACGAGTTCAGTCTGGATAGGCAGCCTAACCCACCTCCTGCCCGGACATCAGAAGCTTTATGTGCGTGTGTGAATATATTATGTATGTGTTGTGTTTTATGTGTGTATGTGTGTGTGTGTGTGTGTGTGCGTGTGTGTTACCAGGTCAGCAGGAGGGCTCGTGATGTCAGACATGGAGCCAAGGCAGCTGAGATAGCTCCGCCTCTTCAGGAAGTCTCCGGCCAATGGCTCGTCTCTGTATCCCAGGCCTGAAAGACAGCACAAACAGGCTCTGTTCCAGTGCTAAACAGCCATTACATGATGCTACTGATCACGACAACCTGCTGCTCTCAATGTCTGAGAACAGTCTGAGAGCAGTGTATCGATCGCTCCGTATCAAAGATCCGCTTATAGAATCCTTCACTCATCGTCAGCACCTACCGGGGTTGGCACTGAAGTAGGAGGAGTCTGCGTCGTCATGGGAGACAGAGTGGCCGATGTCGACAGAAGGGTCCCACTCGAGGACCTGGTGGTCCAGGGTGGGGGGCGAAGGTGAGGGCGAGGGGGGGTGGTGGGGGCCAGGGGGTGAGGGTCTGGGTGGGTCCTGAGTTGGGGGCGAGGGGGCAGGCGAGGGGGGGTTGGGGTAGTGGGGGCCAGGGGGATCCTGAGGGTCCAAGGGGGGGCTGGACTCCTCCTCCAGCAGGGTTTCTGACGGGCAGCCAGAGTCCGGAGCAGGGATCAACACCCAGTCATCCTCAAATACCTGAAGAGGAGAAGAGAGGAGAGAGAAGAGAGGAGAGGAGAGAGAAGAGAGGAGAGAGGAGAGGAGAGAGAAGAGAGGAGAGGAGAGAGGAGAGAGGAGAGAGAGAGAAGAGAGGAGAGGAGAGAGGAGAGAGAAGAGAAGAGAGAGAAGAGAGGAGAAGAGAGGAGAGTAGAGAAGAGAAGGAGAAGAGGAGGAATGAGAGGAGGAGGAAGGAGAGGAGGAGAGAGAGGAGAAGAGATGAGAGGAGAGAGAGGAGAGAGAGGAGAGGAAGAAGAGAGGAGGAGAGGGTGGAGAGGAGAAGAGATGAGACGAGAGAAGAGATGAGAGGAGAGATGAGAGGAGAAGAGGGTAGAACTCAACAGGCTGCTATTAATCCTCCAGCCCAAAAATAGCTCATTGCCTGTCTGTTGTGTTGTTTCAGAAGAGGCTGATTGATGGATGGTTCTTACCAGCCTCATGCTGAGCAGGCGGGTGTGCAGTCGGCCCGCCCCCTCAAACACACGGGCGCAGAACAGGATCACCTCCTGCAGCTCCGCCTCTATGTCCTCGCCGTCCTCTGGTTGGCTGCGCTGGATCAGGGCCTCGCCAAGGTCCAGCAGCTCGTTCAGACGGCTGGCGTTCTCAACCACCGTCACCTGGAAGGTCTGGTGACACACACACACACATGAACCCACATGCAAACACACACATGAACCCACGTGCAGACACACACACACACACATGAACCCACGTGCAGACACACACACACACACAAACCCACATGCAGACACACCCACACACACATGAACCCACATGCAGACAGACACACACACAAACCCATATGCAGACACACACACACACACACACATGAACCCACATGCAGACAGACACACACACAAACCCATATGCAGACACACACACACACACACACACACACACACACATGAACCCACATGCAGACAGACACACACACAAACCCATATGCAGACACACACAAACCCACATGCAGACACACACACACACACATGAACCCACATGCAGACACACACACACACACACATGAACCCACATGCAGACACACACACATGCACACACACACACCTGCAGTTCCTTCATCTTGTGACAGCTGCTCCTCCCTGTCAGGTTCTCCACCTCTGACAGCCTCAGGTCCATCTCTGACAGCCACACCATCACCTCCTCCCGGCCACACTCAAACTGCTCCCTCAGGGACACACAGTGCTGGAGGGGAGGGGGGAGGAGAGTAGGGAGGACAGGACACAAATGTTGTACAATTTGAGTGTGGAATGTTGAGATGGAGGTGGAGGGAAGGTGATGGAGAGATGGAGAGATGGAGATGAATGCAGCGCTGCAAACCCAGTAGAAAGGACACCCAGTTCCCAGTAAGACCGGTGTACAGCCCAGCAATACCTTCAGACGACGGCAGACCACCTCTATGGTGGAGTGGAGGCGGTCCCAGCGCTGCCCGCACTCCAGTCACCATGGCACCCGTCCGCGTGCGCATGGCGCCCTGGAAGTGGCCCACGAGGGTTCGGTTCCATCTCGCCAGGCTGTCCAACTGGACAAGCCGGGCTCGGGCCTCCACGAGAAGGTTCTGGAAGGACACAGAACCAGACCAGAGTGCTTTAGGAGAGTTATGGCTGGTGTCTGACACACTGAACACTCCAGCTACACCAGACACGGCAACAACGTCCTCTTCGAATGAGGAGATGACCTCACACAGCAACAAGGAAGCTGAACAGTCCTTCCTGTTGTAAACGTCAACATTGTAAACAGGTGAACACAGGCTTCTTACCTCAAACTTCCTCAGTTCCTGCTTGGCAGCGATGTAGAGAACCAGGGCGGTGTTAGGGGAGGCGGCTGTCCTCTCGGCCAATCGGAGCCAGTCGACTAGGTTGGAGTATTCCTTCATGAACTCGTGCCAGAGCAGCCATCTCCTCTCCAACCTCCCAAGACAGACAGACAGGCAGGCAGACAGACAGACACAGGCAGACAGACAGACAGGCAGACAGACACAGGCAGACAGGCAGACAGGCAGACAGGCAGACAGACAGGCAGACAGGCAGACAGACAGACACAGGCAGACAGGCAGACTTTTTACTTGGCTTTTATCCGACTTCACCAAACAAAAATTTTAATGAACTGAGCAACTGAACAAGAAAGTCATCCTCTCCATCATGGTTTGATTTGACCCAAGTCGTCACTAGAGTCCTGTCTGTACACAGCCTGCGTGTACAGACAGCCTCCCACCAGCCTGGACTAGATCAAGACTAAACTACAGAAACTCACTGGACAAAGCCCTCCAGCTCCAGAACTGGCCCACCATCTTGGCTCCAGGCTCCCAGTTGC
>CM042852.1:15802094-15839594 GCA_023658055.1 Thaleichthys pacificus | reverse complement strand
CTTCAACCAATGTAGTCGGTCTCTCGCTGTTTATGAATATAAATGAGCCTTTACACTCACACACACACACAGGGCCCTTCTTACCACTTATAATCTTATTGCTTTGAATAATGGTACTGCACGTATGTACGCACACACACACACCTCCTCCACCCTCCATGAATGCTGTAGGATTTTAGCCTTTCTGAGAGCATGTCTGCTTGGTAACAGCAGTGCATTTGGCCCAGAGGCTGGGGAGAGTAGAATGGGAAGGGGCGTGGGTGAGGTGTGTGTGTTCCCCCCCCTCCTGTCGTCCGTCCCCCCCCTCCTGTCCCCCCTCCCCCCCCCCCCCCCCCCCCAGCCTCTCCTCACTCTTCTCTCTGTTGCTGCAAACAGCAATGGAACACTCGACTGTCACTGACTCAAAGGCCACTGCTATCACTGCTCTACCCGTGGGGATGGAGGGAGAGGGAAAAGAGAGAGGGGGGAGAGGGACATAGAGAGAGCGAGGAAGAAAGAAAGAGAGTGGGGGGAGAGAGAGAGAAAGAGAGAGGGAAGGAGAGAGGGAGAAGGGGTGAGAGAGGAATGGAGGGAGGGAGAAAGAGATAGAAGAGAACCAGCGTCTAGGATGAAAAAGGTTAATGAAGGACTATGGCATTGTGCAGTGTGTGAGCGAGAGACATGTTTCTGTGTGTGTGCGAGTGAAACGAGACGTGTGTGTGTGTGTGTATGCGTGATTGTTTGGAATGGTGCGATATGTGTGAGACAGAAGTAAAAAGGAGGGATGTAGAACAGAGGGAGAGAGGGATTTAAGAAGAGATAGAGAGATATGGATGGATAGAAGGGGAGACGAATTGAGAGGCAGGGGGTATAAGGTTACTACATGATGCAGGTCACCAGGTCTTCCGTAACATATGCATCCCCCCTCAGCTCCTATGGCAAATGATCAGGTTTCTGCCTCCCCTGTATTCTGAAGATCCTGTTCACTCTCCTGGTGAGGCCAGGCTAAGCTAGGCTAGGTTACAGAAGGCTAAGCTAGGTTAGGTTACAGAAGGCTAGGCTAGATAACAGAAGGCTAGGCTAGGTTACAGAAGGCTAAGCTAGGTTACAGAAGGCTAAGCTAGGTTAGGTTATAGAAGGCTAGGCTAGGTTACAGAAGGCTAAGCTAGGCTTGGTTATAGAAGGCTAGGCTAGGTTATAGAAGGCTAGGCTAGGTTAGGTTACAGAAGGCTAGGCTAGGTTACAGAAGGCTAAGCTAGGCTAGGTTATAGAAGGCTAGGCTAGGCTATAGAAGGTTAGGCTAGGTTACAGAAGGCTAGGCTAGGTTATAGAAGGCTAGGCTAGGTTATAGAAGGCTAGGCTAGGTTACAGAAGGCTAGGTTACAGAAGGCTAGGTTACAGAAGGCTAGGCTAGATAACAGAAGGCTAGGCTAGGCTAGGTTAGGTTACAGAAGGTTAAGCTAGGCTAGGTTACGTTACAGATAGCTAGGCTAAAGCCGGCTAGGCTAAAGTAGGCTAAGCTAGGGCCTGGTTTTCAGTGTGACAGCACAAAGCAGACTGCTGGTCCCTATCCCCAGGGATGAAACTGCTCTCATCCTTCTCCCAGGCAGTGAGATACAGTCTGTTATTACACCCCTGTTTCCTTGTCAAGGTCTTTTGACAACACATACAAAAAGGATGACAGATATTGGATGCTATTATATTTCCAGCCCAGAGATTAACGCGAGGAGCGCTTTATGAGATGACTGACAGGCAGAGCATTGATGTGTGGATGGCGACGTGACGCGAGAAGGTCCCATTACTGACAGAACAACGCCCAGAGGGCCTCGCAGGGAGAACAGGTGCTTCTCTTGGTAGTTTTCCATAACCAGATCTGCATTTGAATAAGTGACTCAGATGAATAAACACTAACAGCGGTGAACACACACACAAACAAGACCCACACAGACACGCAAACGAGACCTCCACACACACAGACAGACAGACACACACACACTATAAACACTGTCTATTATAGAAACAAACCCTCCCTCAGAGACAGAAGCTGATTGGCTGTCGTCAGGCAGTGATGTCACAGGACAACCTGCTGGGCCAGACAGATGAGGACAAATGACACACACACGCACGACAGCGCAGCCACAACCATGACATCTGATTGGTCGATCACACATCGTCCGTCGACTGATGCGGCTCCGTCTCAGATCACCTGACCTGTCCGTGGCGGAGACATTACCGTGGAAACGGCTTCATTACCGTAGAAACGGCACTGTTAACCCGGCGACGGCGAGGTCTCGATCCAGAACCATGACAGGAGAGGATGAATGAGCAGAACGACATGTCATTGGTTCAACCTCAATCAGCAGAACACAGCATCTCAATAGTCTAGTGTCTCTGCCTCTCCTGGTCTCCTATCCAGCATCTCAATAGTCTAGTGCCTTCCAGATGTGTTACAACAGTCCTTAATTAAAAGGGGAGTCGATGAAGAGACTATTGAAACACGCCCCTTGGACGTAACTACATCCTGTAGTCAGACTGATGAAGACGGTTACAGGTCAAGCTGTGTCTAGGAATGGTGTGTGTATGTGTGTGTGCGTATCTGAGCATGTCGCCTGATAGGTGTCTATCTGTTCTGATGCTGTGTGCCTGTGCTTGAGTGTGTGTAAGCGTGTGTCTGTGTGTAAGCGTGTGTGTGTGTAAGCGTGTGTGTGTGTGTAAGCGTGTGTGTGTGTAAGCATGTGTGTGTGTAAGTGTGTGTGTGTGTGTAAGCGTGTGTGTGTGTGTAAGCGTGTGTGTGTGTGTAAGTGTGTGTGTAAGCGTGTGTGTGTGTAAGCGTGTGTATGTGTGTGTGTGTGTAAGCGTGTGTGTGTGTAAGCGTGTGTGTGTGTAAGCGTGTGTGTGTGTAAGCGTGTGTAAGTGTGTATCTGAGTATGCAGCACCATACGCAGGTCGAGAGAGCAGCAGACCAGACTGAGACACACACACCTTATGAATGTGATTTATCTCTCACCACTAGATTGTCTGTGCCGCACCTCCTCTGACCCTACAGTTACTCTGGAGGGAGTTCGGCTCTCTCATTCATCTGCCCCCCGCCCTTCACCACTGGCCCAACAGCCAATCACACACCTCATTCACCCCGGGCCCGCCTCCACTCTGCCGTTGATTAAAAGTTCGCTCCGAGCCAAAGGCATGGAGCTTTATTATTCCGGAGAACCAGAGGCAAAACGACCTTTGGCTTCATCTCCACGACAACCGCTCCTGAACTCCGCGGGTCTCACTGAGAGCACGTACGCAGAAACAGGAAGTGTTTTTTAGCTGGGTGATGGAAATGTAAACAGATGAACCCAGACGCGTTGGTTTTCAAGGTAACGCCGTCCGGCCTCTCTGTCTGAAGGACAGATGTTCCCCAGTCTGGGTGTGTGGGCGGGGGGAGGGGGTGTGTGGGCGGGCGGCGGGGCACAGGGACTGAGAAATGGCGTCTTGGTTGTTCCTCGTGCCAGTCGGAGCTGTGGTGGATCAACACAGAGGTTTATTTTCATGTGAGCGTGGGCTTGGCACGTCTGTGGTTCACACAGTGACAGGTGGCCTGTGCCCGTGCCAGTCTGGGTTTGTAACATCTGCGTTTCGGGGCATGACAGGTCAGACTACAAGCAGGGGAATGAACAGAGGAGGAGGAGGGGAGGGAGGGGAAGAAGATGGAGGAGAAGGAGATATTGGGGTAGTAAAGGGGGGAGGAACAGGGGGCTGCAGAGAGGGAGGGGGGGGGTGTCTTCTACCACCCATCCCCCTCCAAACTGCCCGTCCCCCCTCCCACACCCCTTGCCCCCTGCTCACCCCTCATCAACCCTGAGACAGCAGTCATTGTCTGGGGAGCACAAAGGAGGCAGAGAGAGAACAATTGGGCCTTTCTGCACCCGAGAGAGGAGAGGGGAGGAGAGGAGAGGAAATGACAAAGCCTAGGAGAGAGAAAGACAGTGAAGAGGGAGTTTGCATGAAAGACAGGAAGAGAGATACAGTGAAGCAGCAGGAGTGTGTGAGTGTGTGTGGGGGACTAACACTGACTGTGACAGGCAGGCAGGCAGGCAGGCAGACAGGCAGGAAGAGGACACAGCCATACATTTAGTAATTTAGCAGACGCTCTTAACCAGAACGACTTACAGTAAGTACAGGGACATTCCCCCCCGAGGCAAGTAGGGTGAAGTGCCTTGCCCAGGGACACAACGTCATTTTGCACAGCCAGGAATCGAACCGGTAACCTTCAGATTACGAGCCCGACTCCCTAACCGCTCAGCCACCTGACTCCCATAGAGTGCATGATCTGACGCCGTCAGCACCCCCACCACTTCTTCACTGCTGTATTCTCCCACACCTCCAGCCCTGACAGCCCTGGCAGCCCTGACAGGCCCACTGTCCTCCCTCTGTCCTCCCTCCCTCCCCCTCTCCCAGGACTCCCTCCCTCCCCCTCTCCCAGGCCTCCCTCCCTCCCCCCTCCTCTCCCTCCCCAGCCTCCTTCCCCCCTCCTCTCCCTCCCCAGCCTCCCTCCCCCCTCCTCTCCCTCCCCAGCCTCCTTCCCCCCTCCTCTCCCTCCCCAGCCTCCTTCCCCCCTCCTCTCCCTCCCCAGCCTCCTTCCCAATCTCCTTGGCCTCCCTCTCTCTCTCCTGGCAGCCCCTTCCTCCCTCCCTCCCCGCCCTCCCCTCCCTCCCCCCCTCTCCCAGGCCTCCCTCCACCTCCCTCCCCCTCTCCCAGGCCTCCCCCCAAACTCTCCAGTGTTTACAACACAGGGCTGATTCAGAGGCACCACAAAGCCACGCCAGGGAAACTGGAGCTGCAGGTCTCATCCACAGGGCCTGGGGAACAGGGCCTAATGCAGGGGCTGAGTACGGCTGTCATCCACAGGGCCTGGGGAACAGGGCCTAATGCAGGGGCTGAGTACGACTGTCATCCACAGGGCCTAATGCAGGGGCTGAGTACGACTGTCATCCACAGGGCCTGGGGAACAGGGCCTAATGCAGGGGCTGAGTACGACTGTCATCCACAGGGTCTGGGGAACAGGGCCTAATGCAGGGGCTGAGTACGACTGTCATCCACAGGGCCTGGGGAACAGGGCCTAATGCAGGGGCTGAGTACGACTGTCATCCACAGGGCCTGGGGAACAGGGCCTAATGCAGGGGCTGAGTACGACTGTCATCCACAGGGTCTGGGGAACAGGGCCTAATGCAGGGGCTGAGTACGACTGTCATCCACAGGGCTTGGGGAACAGGGCCTAATGCAGGGGCTGAGTACGACTGTCATCCACAGGGCCTGGGGAACAGGGCCTAATGCAGGGGCTGAGTACGACTGTCATCCACAGGGCCTGGGGAACAGGGCCTAATGCAGGGGCTGAGTACGGCTGTCATCCACAGGGTCTGGGGAACAGGGCCTGAAAGTGGAGGATGAGTCTGGCTCTCTGAGGGATGAGTGGAACGACAGGCTGCCTGAGACACGTACTGAGGTGAGCTGCAGTCACAGAGAGCCGGGTCGGGGAGACAGAAGGAAGGTTATGCGGGGGGAGAGGTCAGGGAAGAGGCCGGTTCTAGAGAACTTGTAGGAAGTCAGGTGGCTGAGCGGTTAGGGAATCGGGCTAGTAATCTGAAGGTTGCCAGTTCGATTCCTGGCCGTGCCAAATTAAGTTGTGTCCTTGGGCAAGGCACTTCACCCTACTTGCCTCGGGGGGGAATGCCCCTGTACTTACTGTAAGTCGCTCTGGATAAGAATGACTAAAATGTAAATTAAATGTAAATGTATCTAGTTTGTGTATTTATTGTGGACTATCACTTGTTGGTGGTCACCCTTGTTTTGTGTGGTGTGTGTGATGTGTGTGTAACTGTCTGAAGTGTGTGTGAGTGAGTGAGTGAGTGAGTGAGTGAGTGTGTGTGAGTGTGTGTGTGTAGGTAAAGGACCATACAAAGAGGCTAGTGTGGGCCCAGAGATAATCCCAGGTTTCAGATACACACCCTTCATTACACTGATCCTATCCCATGTTGTGCTCAATAGGGCATGGGAGAGTGGTTAAGATAGCATGGCTGGGCAGGGGAGGGGGGGAGGGGAGGGAGGGGTGTGGGGGAGGAGAGGGGGAGGGAGGGAGCAGAAGAGAATAGAGGAGAGAGATTAAGATGAGAGAGAGAACAAATGAGCGAGAGACCCGGAGAGAGAAAGCCAACTCGAGAGAGAGAGAGAGAGAGAGAGGGAGAGGGAGAGAGAGAGAGAGAGGGAGAGGGAGAGGGAGAGGGAGAGGGAGAGAGAGAGAGAGCTCTTAAAAAGCACAATGCCTTTGTCGGAGGCTGGGAAGCATCTTTGTGCGAATGCTGAGCAGAGCAGAGAGCACATTCTTCCCCTGGTGACCTGACCATATCTCTCCAGGCCTGGCCCTCACACTGGCCCTCTCTATGACAGCACACACAGGACAGGACAGGAGACACAGCACTCAAAGGACAGGAGACAGGACAGGAGAGGAGACAGGAGAGGAGACAGGAGAGGACAGGAGAGGACAGGAGGCAGGAGAGGAGACAGGAGAGGAGACAGGAGAGGACAGGAGGCAGGAGAGGAGACAGGAGAGGAGACAGGAGAGGAGACAGGAGAGGAGACAGGAGAGGAGACAGGAGAGGAGACAGGATAGGAGGCAGGAGAGGAGACAAGAGAGGAGACAGGACAGGAGAGGAGGCAGGAGAGGAGACAGGAGAGGAGACAGGAGAGGAGACAGGAGAGGAGACAGGACAGGAGACAGGAGAGGAGACAGGACAGGAGGCAGGAGAGGAGACAGGAGACGAGGCAGGAGAGGAGACAGCCTAACGTGAACCTGTCTCAGTTTGTCAGATCCAGAACCAGATCATGTGCAGAGGAGCTGGGTTGTTTTGGACGGCTCTATCTCTCTCTCCTGTATCTGATTAATTCATTAGACCTTCTCCAGGGTCGTGCACATGATTACATGTGTCTGGGTAAATGGCTAATACGCCGTAATGAACCAGACGGAAATTGGCTGATTGAACACAGACACACGCACACAAGGAGTTGCACGGGCGCACCCTCACACACACACACACACACAACACAGAAAATCAAACGTAAAGAGCCACCAGAGGAGCATCACGAGTCTGGAGTGTCCAGGAGTGAGCAGGAAGAGATCTGGGCTCTCCAGATCACAGCTTCTACACGCCTGTCTGTTCCACAGTGTAGCACAGAGTCTACACGCCTGTCTGTTCCACAGTGTAGCACAGCTTCTACACGCCTGTCTGTTCCACAGTGTAGCACAGCTTCTACACGCCTGGCTGTTCCACCGTGTAGCACAGAGTCTACATGCCTGTCTGTTCCACAGCATAGCACAGCTTCTACACGCCTGTCTGTTCCACAGTGTAGCACAGAGTCTACACGCCTGTCTGTTCCACAGTGTAGCACAGCTTCTACACGCCTGTCTGTTCCACAGTGTAGCACAGCGGGTATACGCCTGCCTGTTCCACAGTGTAGCACAGCGGGTATACGCCTGCCTGTTCCACAGTGTAGCACAGCTTCTACACGCCTGTCTGTTCCACAGTGTAGCACAGCGGGTATACGCCTGGCTGTTCCACAGTGTAGCACAGCGGGTATACGCCTGCCTGTTCCACAGCCTCCAACACCACACATCTATGCTGCTCTATATGTAGACTGATTCTTTGATGTACTTTTCCAAGGATATTGTTGCCACAGGCTGTACAGAGCCTTACATAAACACGCAAATCACATAGATGCAATATACACGTAACACAACACAATTACATCTCTGCTTTCTTGTGTGTTCAGGCCAGATCTATACTGCTCTATATCTACGCATCTGTCAGTGTGCAATTAGATTTATACTGCTCTGTATCTAGTCTCTGTCTCTCTGCCAAGACAGATCTATACTGCTCAATATCTACTCACTTGTCTGAGTTCCAGGATCTATTATGTCTGTGTTCCAGGACAGATCTATACGGCTCTATATCTACTCTCTGTCTCTCTATCAGCATCCAGCTCTGCTCTACAACTCTGTCTCACCTCACCTGTCACCTGTCTCACCTCCTCCTGTGGAGCAGTTAGCCAGAGCTGGGCTAGAGGGACCATGAGCTGGGCTAGAGAGACCATGAGCTGGGCTAGAGAGAACATGAGCTGGGCTAGAGAGAACATGAGCTGGGCTAGAGAGACCATGAGCTGGGCTAGAGAGAACATGAGCTGGGCTAGAGAGACCATGAGCTGGGCTAGAGGGCCCATGAGCTGGGCTAGAGAGACCATGAGCTGGGCTAGAAAGACCATGAGCTGGGCTAGAGAGACCATGAGCTGGGCTAGAAAGACCATGAGCTGGGCTAGAGAGACCATGAGCTGGGCTAGAGAGACCATGAGCTGGGCTAGAGAGACCATGAGCTGGGCTAGAGAGAACATGAGCTGGGCTAGAGGGACCATGAGCTGGGATAGAGAGACCATGAGCTGGGCTAGAGAGACCATGAGCTGGGCTAGAGAGACCATGAGCTGGGCTAGAAAGACCATGAGCTGGGCTAGAGAGACCATCTCTCTGTCTCTCAGGCTACTCTGCCTGCCTCTGGGCCTGGTAGGACTGTGCTGCTGTCTGGTTCTAGCAGGATGAGGAGATATCTGTCTGGTTCTGGCAGGGTGAGGACCTACCTGTCTGAGCCAGACACCGCTCTGGTGGAGGCAAGCCTCTGGAGAGCGGTGGTGAGGGAAGAGACGCGATTAAAGGATTTGTACGGGGATATGATGAGGGTGTCATGTCCACAATACACACACACACGAGCACAAACACACACACAAATACACACAGTTAGAGATAGATAGAGGGGGTGGGGAGACAGAGGCAGAGAGGGAGAAATGGAGAGAAATAGAAACTGAGAAAGGGAAATAAAAAGCCTTATTGAGAGAATAAGAGAATGTGAGGAGAGGGTTTCTCTGTAAACACGGTTGTACACAGGCAAGGAGAGTATTTGGTTTCTGATTGTAACAGTAGTGTGTATTTGAGTGTGTGTTCTCAAAAAAGTAATACCCTGAGGTCATGACATGGGATACAACTGTGACAGCCAGTCATGCATACAATACTGACGTCGTTCAATTACAGTCAGGCAGACTCTGAAACCGGTTTGCCCACCCTGCGTTAGAAATTATACGTTATATGGTTTTAAACGAGTCCCTGAAAACAACAGCGCTGTTCACTATACGGACCGGCGAGTTTCTAGTGTTCTTCTCAGAACCATCAGATTAAACAAGATTACTCACATTTGAGTGTATCCAGTTTTCTACACAGTCAAATTGTAACTGAAGTAGGCTAGCTGATGCACAGGTGAACATTTCGAGGAAAACTTACACGCTTTGTTGGTTAAGTTGACAGCATACAGAAGTTAGCGGGAGCGTGTTGATTGTAGGCCATAGGAACATCCCGCGGCGCCAAAAAGTTTATATTTAGGTCATGAATCGTTATGTGTGGTACAATATGCGCTAGAGCAACAATACGCCGATACGTTCTTTTCCTCTTGCAATTTGGTCGACCGGTAACGTGACCTGTTGCAGGTAGGCAAGATCTAAACCACACCTCTCAAACACACCCACTTGCCCGCTCCCGTGACCTAAAGAAAACCGCGGCATTCACACACGCCTACGTGCCTACCAAACTCTCTTATCGGCCTGTCTGTCCGGCATACCTGATTGCCTGTCTGTCTGTCTGTCTGTGTCTATTTGTAGTTTACAAGCATTTCTGGGTCATATAGTTTGCTTTCTGAGTACCTGTCTGTCTACCAGAATGACTGACTGCTTTCTTGCGTCTGTCTGTGTGCCTCGCGGCCTGATTAGCTTTTCAGTAGTCTTCACGCGAAGCATGATTTGCAATCAAAACGAGACCAAACACATAGGCTATTAAAATACCCTAAGGCCATGATGATGCGAGTAAAAATAGGCTGCTTTCATCGTCTGAGAAAGGGGAGAAAAAAAAGCGTCTGACTTGTTTCACTACAGTAGTAGGCTCAAGTAAAGCCTTACTTTTGGAGAGTGATTACATTTTATCAAAGATTATTTCCACTGTAATCACCCAATCACGGTTTGAAGTGCGGATCTAGTTTGCCGAAATGCAAATGTGCGCTAACCTGGACTTGGTCTGTGCAGCGCCTCTGTACGCCATATGTAATTATTTAAATGAAGACATATTGTAGGCCAGTTATATAACAACGTATTTCAAGGGAGGTTGTAGGAAATTACATAAGACCTTCCTTTTGATGACGCAAAGGGTGTAAAACAGTGTTCATCCCTAAATCACCAACACATCGAGATGTTTAGCTATTCCACATAAACCAAGAGGGCAGGGGAGGGGGGGAGGTTAATCTGATGACCTCAGGGGGCTTACAACGCAAAGCCCATGGTGTCCACATGGGTTAAATAGGACGCTGAATCAGGGTGGGTTTCTATAAGGGGCAGATTGTAATAGTATTTGTGTCCTTAGCAGAGGATGGGAAGATTACACTACAGTGCTCTAATGGGCCAGATTGTCCCCTGAGGTCCGGTCTCTGACTGGGGGGGCGGGGGGCGTTTCTAACCAGGAAGAGTTCCCATCTAGGGTGACGCTCAGTTAACTGAGGTCACACTACTACATACACACACTGTGCTACATACACACACACACTATTACATACACACACACTGTGCTACATACACACACACTATTACATACACACACACTGTGCTACATACACACACACACTATTACATACACACACACTGTACTGCAGGCACGAGGAAACACAGAGCATAAAGAGACAGGAGGGTGTGTGAGAGAGAGAAGTGTGTGTGTGTGGGGAAGAGAGAGAGAGGAGGGTGTGTGAGAGAGAGAAGTGTGTGTGTGTGGGTAAGAGAGAGAGAGGAGGGTGTGTGAGAGCGAGAAGTGTGTGTGTGTGGGTAAGAGAGAGAGAGAGGAGGGTGTGTGAGAGAGAGAAGTGTGTGTGTGTGGGTAAGAGAGAGAGAGGAGGGTGTGTGAGAGCGGGAGAGATTCACGTTGGAGTGTGAGAAGATGGCATCCCTCCTATCCCTGGGAGCTCACTCAGACAGAGTCTGCAGGAGGAGGAGAGGAGGAGAGGAGGAGAGGAGGAGAGGAGGAGAGGAGGAGAGGCCACTCAGACAGCGTCTGCAGGAGGAGGAGAGGAGGAGAGGAGGAGAGGAGGAGAGGAGAACACTCAGACAGCGTCTGCAGGAGAGGAGAGGAGGAGAGGAGGAGAGGAGAGGAGGAGAGGAGGAGAGGACACTCAGACAGCGTCTGCAGGAGGAGGAGAGGAGGAAGAGAGAGAGAGGTAGAAAAGAGGAGAGGGAGGAAGAGATTATATGCTTACCGCTCTCCCCCTCTAAAACCCAAGCTCACGTCAAATCTCTTTTTAGCAAAAGGGGGGCTAGGGGAGAGGAAAGGGGGGCGAGGGGAGAGGAAAGGGGGGTGAGGGGAGAGGAAAGGGGGGCTTTCGCTCAGAATAACACTCTGAGCAAGTCTGAATAGATTAGGCCCTCTGCTAATTATCAACCAGAAACACTGTAATTATGCATCATTGCAGGTTTACTCCTCTTGCTGTGGTCTTTAATTATGCAGGAGGGGGGCGGGTGTAAGGGGGGGGGAGGACAAGAAGGCCCCCTGATTGGTCCGCCTGGCGGAACAATGGGTTGTGTGGTGAGCGCTGAAGCGTTAAGGTGAGGAAGGCCGCAGTCTTCTTTGTAACAGGGGTCAGAGGTCAGGGGTCAGGTTCATCAGCTGAGAGGCAGAGCTGCAGCAAGGTGAGACGGGCTCAAATGTCACAGAGGGAGATGGAAAGACAGGAGATTGTATGATGTCTGATTCTGAAGGTCGTTGTTGACGTGGGTGCAGGTTCTCATTGATTTGTTTTGTATGTGAGATTTCCACAGCGGGTCTAGATGGAGGTTTATGGAATAGATTTGACGTAATCATCGGCTCTGCTGGAAATGTGGGTTCTAGATGATGTAGTCCTGGTTGTTCTGTACTGAACCGTGAGTAGAAGGACGAGGTGATTCTTTGACCCAGGTAAGGCTGACTCTGGAACTCTGGGTCCTGTAGTATCAGAAGACGAGCTGGAAAAACTCTTGGTTGTGTGTGTGTAGGTGTGTGCATGTCTCTAGGTGTGTGTGTGTCAATGTGTATGTAGGGTTGTGTGTGTGTAGGTGTGTGCATGTCTCTAGGCGTGTGTGTGTAGGGTTGTGTGTGTGTAGGTGTGTGCATGTCTCTAGGTGTGTGTGTGTAGGTGTGTGGGCAGTCTCCTGAGGGAGGCACAACAGGTTGGAAGAGGCGTCTGTTTAACCAGGCGTGAGGAAGAAGTGAGGAGGTGGTGTCAAAGGTCTGCCTGGGATCAGAGCTGCCTTTGCGGAGTGTGTGTGTGTGTGTGCTTGTTTGTCGACACAATACGTATGTACCAATTTGTGGGAACTAAGTGAGCGGGTGGCACGTTCGTCTGTGTGTGTGTGTACATGTGTGGTGTGTGTGTGTGTGTGTGCACACATGGTGTGTGTGGTGTGTGTGGTGTGTGTGTGTGCACTCGTGGTGTGTGAGTGTGTGACGGCCAGCTGCTCTCGTTCCTCCTGAAGTCTGCCTCCTCCTGACCTCCCTGATGGACAGCAGCCCCCCCAGGGGACACCAGCGTAGCTTCTCCATGACAACCCGGAAGGTTACGAGGAGTTCCAGGTTAACAGTCATGTCTGAAACACAAATCTGTGTTTCCAATAGGAAACTGTCTTTTTGTATTGTGGGTGCTTCAGTTTCGACACAGAAAGGAACAAAGCAATGTGCCGCGAAAGATGTTAAAATCGCTGCTGAAAAAAGCACGCAACTAGACCCTCTCTCTCCTGGGTGTGTGTTCACACAAGTTGTCACCTACCATGTGTTTCACAGCTGTGTGTGTGTGGTGTGTGTGTGTTAGGCTGCTTAAAGCATTTCAGGCTGAATCCACTCATGTCGTTGTCAGTGTGAGCAGCGGTGGGGGCGAGAGGGGGGCCACAGGGTGTTACGTAATGGTGTTAAAGGGTCTTATCCTCGTCATGTTAGGGGTACGCTGTGTGTATCGCCATCTACTGCTCGTGCAAGGTACTGCAGCCTCCCAGAATCAATCCAGGAAGACACAGCGAATCTTTGATAAGAGCTAATTGATATGTAAGTGGGCTGGCGAGTGAGGCTGACTGTCAATTGCTGGCGAACAGACACTGGTTTCATTTATCCATATAAGGGCTCCAGGCTCCAACTACGTGAGATGAATCCTCTGACATCGGTTTGAACCGCTCAAATCATAACAGAAAATACCATTAGTGAGCCATTATAAGCCTATTACTCGGTGAGCCTTTACTGTCGAGCCCTTGCTTTCTACAGTCAGATTATCATTGTCATCCACAATGACCCAGTTACAATCCTGATAACCTCAAGTAGCTGTTAGGGCTGATTGCCTCTAAATAGCTCCCCTCAGAACCAGTATGGAGAGGCTGGTCGCTAATATATGTACTCCTCCCTGATAGTATGGGATGAGATGTGTATCCAAGTGGTGATGTGTGATGGGATACCTATCCATCTGGGAATGTGTGATCCGTACAGTGTGAACGCCTCGAACCCTGAGAGGAGCTGCAGTCCACAGGTTCGGTCCCCACATCGGCCTGGGAGTAAATATTTCAGCGTCACCCTCAAAGCCGAGCAGAAGGAATCCTTGCGTAACCCCGAGACAGCCTGGAGGCGAGGCAGACTGCATGAAGGGAGAGGCAGGGGGCGAGGCAGGGGGGCGAGGCAGACTGCATGAAGGGAGAGGCAGGGGGCGAGGCAGAATGCATGCAGGCAGAGGCAGGGAAGAAGGCCAGATGCAACTGTTGAGATGACCCCTCCCATCCTGTCAGTTTGAGAGGTCACACACACACAGGCTGATGGCTCGGAGAAGGATGACAGGAGTGAAGGTTGAGTGTGTGTGTAAGTGTGTGTGTAGGTGTGTGTGTAAGTGTGTATCCGGGGAGAGGGTGGGAGGGTGTGGGTTGAGGTAGGACTCCCTCCAGTTTGATCATCAACTTTAACGAGCCGGTCCCTGCAGATGATGGGAACATTATGGACATTTTATCTCTGTCCTCTATTCAGGTCCTCTCTCTCTCTCTCCATCTCTTTTTTTCTCTTTCTATCTCTCGGTCCCCCTCTCTATCTCTCGGCCCCTCTTTCTCTTGCTCCATCTCTTTCTCTCTGAGAGAATTAGGTCATGGCTGGGTTAGAGCCAGAACTCTGGGTTCAGAAAACCCCGAAGCCAGACAGAGACAAGCGGGCAGACAGACAGAACACAGACAGGTAGATAGAAAGGCAGACAGACAGACAAACAGACAGACAGGCAGAAAGAGCAGACAGAGACAGGCAGACAGACAGGCAGACAGACAAGCAGGCAGACAGGGAGGCAGGCAGGCAGGCAGACAGGCAGGCAGGCAGGCAGGCAGGCAGGCAGGCAGGCAGGTAGACAGACAGACAGACAGACAGACAGACAGACAACAGGCAGGCAGGCAGGCAGGCAGGCAGGCAGGCAGACAAGCAGGCAGGCAGACAAGCAGGCAGGCAGGCAAGCAGGCAAGCAGGCAGGCAGACATGCAGACAGACATGCAGACAAGCTGATACGATGATGTCAGCCTTGTTAAGAGGATGTTTGTCCAAATCATTTCGAGTCATCTGCAGGATGATGTTAAACTGTAACACAGAAATAGTCTGACGCTTGAGCTTCCAAACTAGGGTACTGGGAAGACAGAATTCAGAGAGGCAAGCAGAACGTTTTATACTTTATGGTTCTCTGTGTTTTATACTCGTAATATAAAGATGCCAGATCTCACAAAGAAACAAGGGTTAGGGTTGCAGGCATTTCACAGGCAGTATAAATATTGACCTTCATAATGTCTGATAGCAACAGTTTAAATAGCCTTACAAACATCCTGTAATCATCATTAACAACAAGTATATAAACCTTGAATGAATGTAGGAAGTCACCTTCAGAACATGAGACGTATGTACCTCTCATGTTCACATCTATTAGTGACTGATCTGTCCCCCTTTGAAGCATCGTATCTTTAGCATATCTAACATGTCAGCTCACCTCTCTGTGATCTTAATCATCCATTAAGACCAGATATGCATTAGAGAAGACCTGAGATCGACTTAGGTCCTTTGACTGTGGATGAAGAAGGATCATAGATACTGGGCTTTGATAAGAGACTGACCTTAGACTGATTACCCATCAGATTGAAGGCTTGTATTAATTCCATTAGGATGTATTGTTTTGTAGATGTATTGCAGGTAGTACAGGCTGTGTACTGGCAAAGCACTAGTCAAAACAAAGACAGTCTATCTATTCCTATTTCTGGTTTGTGAGAGAGAAATAAACGAAGGCAGCGTTATATGAAGATGACATGAGGGGCTAAACGGCGTAGCCTATTGTCTGTCAAATATGTGAGCTTGTGCGGCTTTTTCAATGTCTGTCGAGTACAAATCATCGAGGGTATTATTAGTTGTACATACTGTGTGTTTAGCTAGGGTAGGTGACTGTCTTCCAGCAGACCACTGCCCTCTGCTGGTCATGCTTGGTAAACGGCATTACTAATCCTCTGAGATGCTTATTTGGATGAATAACGCCAGTACAACGCATCAAGTGAATGATATGGGGGTTTATAATCATGGCTTTGGATCAAACGCAAACCAAATTAGATTGGGACAATTGACTGCAATTGAGCAGTGCGCATTTTGGCACTGATGTGTTTTAACGGACAATGACATGTGTCATTGTCTACGGTAGGCTAGCCTATGGATCAAAGGCACGTTTTCCACACATCAGCTTCAACCGTAAAGATCACACGAAATAACAAGTAGGCCTGTTCGGTATCAATGGCTAAATGATTCACTCACTGTCTGACTCGACGTTCAACGACTTCACATCAGTTCAATAAACCGCGGGGTGACTCATAGTGCGCGTGCCCTACTTTCGCGGTGGATCAACAAAGTAAACAAAGTCCGGGATTTGGAGAACGGCTCCACTTGGCGGTCTGAATGAGACCTGCACCATATTTTAAGACAAACGCAAAAATGCCTTACATATATGGACTATTTATGAATTGGTGATTGTAGCCGTGGTATATAAGAAAACAATAGGCTACAGGAAATATACTACAGCTAAACTTTATTCCGTGTCTACCAAAATCTCAATTTTGGTGTAGGCATAATGACATGCACCTAGTACCACATAAAGTAATACACAAACATAACATCAATCACTTGTTTTATGCTACAGATTCAGTTGGAGCAAAGTAAATTAATCTTAGAAACAAACGTTCTTTCAAGATCTTGTGATGTCTTTGTGGTCACTCTCGGACTTTTCTTTGAGTACAGAGGAATGCTAATTGCACATTAACGAGGCGATAATTATTAGACTAGCCTACGTGAGGATGTCCTGAGATATATAAACTAGGGCTCAGACTTAGACTGCACTTCAGTTGGGATAGTATAGGCTACCCTGACCACTGGAGAGAGAAGACAGATTAGATCCTTAAACTTGATCAGCCCACGCTACAGCGAATTTAAGAGTTTGGGCACTTGGACAATGGATGAGAACAAAATATCTACCTTCAGCATCGATCACATCCTTGGAACAAAAGTTGGACATTCTTTTCCGGCTGACACGGAATCCTCCTGTGTCGGAGATGTAGGCCTACCGCCTGTCTATATCCAAGGCGTTCCGTGTGGATTTAACGGAAATTGGAACTACGTGATACCTATGCCTAGGGCCCTGACCGCGCTCAACATGATCCCGGTCACGGGCGCATCACACGGGCCAATCGGTTATCGCGGCTGCTACCTGGGATACCGGCCCTTCAGTTATCATCATCATGATTTGAACCCCAACAAAGCTGTTCGGCAACCCATTGGTTTCACCTACGAAAGAGGTAAGTTTATAAGCGTTAGGCCCTACAGGTCTAAATTAGACACGTCAAGTTTTTAGCTAGATTTCTAACTAGTTTGTGCTAAGTTTGTGTCATTGTGTTTTTTAATAGCGTGCGTTTCCCCCTCTACAGATTCTCAGGTGCATCGCTATCCGGGTCAACCCGCAAGTCAAAGACCGCGGTGCAGGATGCGTACCGTTTTTACCGACAGCCAGACCAAGGACCTGGAACAGCTCTTCGAGATAACGGACTATCCTGGCGTTGACGCTCGTGCAGAACTGGCGATTAACTCCGGCCTTACTGAGGAGACAGTTAGGGTAAGTTATGAAAACCGCACTGTGAGAAAAAGTTAACAAAATAACAAATATTAACTAATCAAAGTAAAATACCACATTTTTATTGAGCGGTCTTTTTCATCCTATAGGTATGGTTCAAGAACCGCCGCGCCCGCCGAAAACGTCAGAGGAACGGCAACAAGGTCAATAATTCACCGACATGTTCGAGGCGTGAAGTCAGAGACGGTTCTCCCAACTGCCGCAGCCGTGTCCACCAAGAAACCGCCCTTTCTGCATTTCTATGACATCAACATGGAGAATTTACAAACAGTAATAATTAGGCAATTTTTCAGGCTATTTAATTGACATCCATTTCCAAGGGTAGATTTAGGAACAAATTGACAACGACAAATACAAACTGTAGGCCTAAAACTGACATGTTACCCTGGAAACTTCGAGGTTCCTTGATTTCGGCCATGTCTCTATTCACAAATAATTTATCATATATTCTTGTCAAAAATTCAAGAAGTAATAAGTGGAAACTGACACTATGATTAAGGGTTTTGAAGCCACAGTGTGGCAGTATAGGCTTGATGAAAGCCAAACCACATTTGTCCAGGGAGTGCTGCTTGCGCAGTTGTTGGCCAGGACACCATGCTTTTTTGAGTAGTCATAGAAGTAGAGATTAGATTGTGTTTTATTTTTTAATTAATTTGAATTTTTTTTCCAGAGCTGTATATTTAATAAACATAGAATGTCATGGAATAGTATTCCATACTGTGAGGTTATTATTTTTATTTTTTTTACAGAATAACCTACATACGGCTTTTTGTTTACGTGTAACACATAGCTACAAAAATAAATTTAATACTGTATAGGCATACATACCCCTTTTCCATGAAGTATTGTACAGATTTACCATAAAGTTTCCCAAAACAACTTTGACAGTACCTACCAACTAAAAATAATTTCTTGATGAAGATTTTTTTTTTCTAAAAATAAATTGACTTCAATTGAAAGTTGATTTTGTTTTTCATTTCCCCCCCAGTGTGACATTATGCTGAATTACTCAGCATAACCAGCTATCTATTTGAGCTATCAGCTTACATTGCTAGATGACCCAAAAGCACCATCACTAAACCATATCATCTTTGGTTTGACTCACTGACACAGTAATGCTGTCTCTCTAACAGACAGTAACACACTTGCCTTGTTTTCCAGGGAAATAAGATTGTTGACTCGTGATAAAACAACAATGTTGGATTGAATAAATACATTTGGCTAAGCATTAACACAACAAAAAACATTTAGGCTGCTGTAGGTATTTAATAAAATAAAATGTATAATTTTATTATAATGATTGGTTATGGTAGAATAACATAAACCTGTGGTCATAAAAACCTTTCCAATTAAATTATTTAAAAAACAAAGAATTACATAACATGCCAGTGGCGAGATGGATATGGATCATGCATCCGCTGAAAAAACAATACCAACAGTGAATTCTTGATTGCAGCAAACATCTATTAAACATCAGTAAATGTCTTAGGTTTTATTTTACAATAGAACATATTTGTCAAATATATTCACATCTCTCTTCAACTTCCAATAAAAGATAAGCAACACTGAGCCTGTTTCTACTCGTCATCATTTCCTTGAGTCCCATTATTGGCTGGAGATAATTCTAGCACAATTATTAGAAGCATGAACAAGTATTTACAGCTCTCTTTGCATTTGTGACCTCAGAATATGTTCATAGAAAACAGAAATACAAAAATCAATAATACAGAACTGTAAAAAAAATAATAAAGGAAAAATAAAAAAACAGTACATCCATGTATACAGTGAATGAAAAGAATCCCTTTGCACAACACGTCTAATTGTGCACACAGCAGGTCAGTGCAAGGACTAAGTGCAGAGTGTAGAGTCAGCTAACATTTGACACGAAAAACTAAAACAAAGCAGTGACACGGCCCTTCCGAGGCCCTCACTCTAATTTGGCAGCGCTAGCGTCGAAGCCACACCCAGCTGTTGATCAGCCAGAAAGCTACAGTCACCGAGTACATGACCATCTCACGTTTGGCCCGCTCCTTATTCTCCTCCTCCAGGAGCTGGAGCCTCCGGTTCAGCTTGATGATCTGCCGTGGAAGAAAACAACCGTTTCATGGGGAAGACATTCCAATAAAGACTCGCTCCGTTTAACCGTTGAACCCTTGTGTTATCTTTGGGTCATTCTGACCCATCAGTCATTGTGACCCACCGTCGTATTGCGACAACTTTACCGCATACAAAAACAAAGTGAGGAATTTTCTTTTAACCGTCGGGCTGTCTCAGACCCCCCACATTGCAAAGGTTAAAAGAAAATGCTATTTATTTGTTTTTGTATTGGGTAAAATCGGGTAAACACAACGATGGTTCGTCGTGAACCTTTGGGTCATGTGACCCGAAGGCAGCACAAGGGTTAAACAGTGGAGGCGTGTAACGGATATGTGTGTGAAGTGCTGACCTGACGGCGGAGGGTTGCAGCATCGATAACAGCCATGTCGTCCGGGGCTACGTCCAGCGTGGTGTCCAGTACAGACAGTGCCGACCTTTAGCAAGGGCGAAACCCATCCCTCTGGTTAATGGTGTCCTGGACCAGTACTAATGCTCAGTACTAATAAGTTGTGAATCATAAGATCATTTATCTGCAGTCGCGCCTCTATGACAACACAATATACAGCTCTGAACAGAATTGAGACCACTGTACTGTATTCTTTCAGTTTAAAAAAGTTGAGAAAGACAATTTTCAGTGAGGAAGAGAAAGGTAAAAGTTCTAGTGGCCTCTTCAATTTCTCACTCAAAATAGCCCTTCTCGCTTTTTTTTTTAACTGAAAGAATAAGGTGCAGTGGTCGAATTTTCGAATGTGCAAACAATAATAACATGTGTTATTATTAAGTGTGGACGAATTATTTGCTACCAATAACCATGTCATGAAAGAAAGGAAGCAATGAAAAGGAAAACCATACGAGGAAATGTGACGTCTGAGAGCCAGGTGAGGTTACCTGGAATCATGCAAGAGGTTAGAGGTCGTTCCCGACCCCCCTCTCAGAGACGGTTTGCTGAAGAGGGAGGCAGAACAGGAGAGAGAAGAAAACAACATAGGTATAGTATTACTCAAAGAGTCTGTCGCAACATTATGAATGTACTCTGCATTCGACTCCTTGCCACATAGCTTTTGGGGCGACTCATAAGACCGATCTAATGACCAATAAGCAGCATGTGTGTCATGTACTGTGTAGAGGGGCTGGAACATCTTCCTCAGTCTGACACACAAAGGCCACAGGTAGAATAGTAGACATTTATAACCAATTCAGCCTCAGAGAAGCTTCATTTACAAGGAAACAGGCACAACATGCCTTGTAGTGACCACAGAAAACGTCATCTAAACAATCTTAGCGTCCACCGTTAACTATACGTCAAGTCAACTTGACTATTTGGACGATAAACAGTTTCAATGTTTATTTTGGAGCAAAGACTCAGTGCAAAAAAAAGACTTTATATATCGCGGCACAGTAAAAAGAATGCGAGTGATGAGCTAAAATGCCACCAGGAAGGCGTGTCATTGGCCAGTCACCTGTGGTGGGTCTCATCCAGGACCTCCAGTACCTGGTGGTAAGCCCGGCGCGTGGTGCACTGAAGGAAAGACAGGACGCCACTAGCACTGTAGAGGTCCTGTCCATGCTCAGTCACAGAGGGAGAGGGGACTAAGCACGGCCAGGTGCTGGGGGGGAATGGGTCACCCTGGCCCATCAACAAACGCGGCCGAGCCAAAGGGAAGAAGGGTAGAGTGAGCGAGCGAGGGAGGAAAGAGAAGGGAAAGAGTAAAAAGAGTGGTGGGGGTAGAAACCATCCTGACTTCACAAACTGCAGAGACAGTCAATAAAGAGTGACTTAAGCACGATGGGAGTAATGTCAGTGAAAATCACACCATAAATAGTGCATCACAAAAACCATATGCCCAAGCTCTCAATAGAGAAGTGTATGATACGTTGGAACAAAAGTCTGGATTGGCAAGTAATTGGATCTTGACGACCACAAGTCCATAACAATCCTCGACCATGACAAATGCTCTTGAGTAAGAGCACAAAGTAAATCCATAATGAGAACAGTGTAATATTGATAAGGAACCTCCTCCTTCCAAAGAGTAAGGATCTTATGGTGAAGAAACCTAAGAGTAATATTTGGCAGACTAAGAGAAGCAGTATTCTCAAAGACTTACTTTCACAAATCCCCCAAATCACTGCCAAATATAACGCCACTCTGGGCAACACCAACCAAACAGCTGTCAGAGTGCAGGCAACAGGGAGACACAGATACGAAGACAGACAAGCAGAGACCCACAGGAGAGACGATGAGGCAGGTCGTTTTTTCCCACAGTGTGGACCACTTCTGGCACTTACGTGGAATCACTTCTGGCCACCTGACCGTTGTGACGAACAGCAAGGTTCTCGCTCGCTGAGCGTTCCCTCCGCAACCGCCCTTGGGAGGGCATCTGAGAGAAACGACAGTGTGATGGGGGGGGGGGGAACCGATTCAAAACATTACATTTACATTTTACATTTAGTCATTTAGCAGACGCTCTTATCCAGAGCGACTTACAGTAAGTACAGGGACATTCCCCTCGAGGCAAGTAGGGTGAAGTGCCTTGCCCAAGGACACAACGTCATTTTGACACAGCCGGGAATCGAACTGGCAACCTTCAGATTACTAGCCCGACTTCCCTAACCGCTCAGCCACCTGACTCCCATTAACCTCAGTGTTCCCCCTAGGTTTACAGCTTTGGGGCGGGCGGGGGGGCGTGGGACTGACCATGTAAAGACAGAAATGACATGCCGTCGTGTAAATAAGATAAATAACATAAGGCCATTTAGTTTGTTTAATAAAAGAGCAAGCTATAGACCTGTTTTATAGGAAAGATAACCTTAAATGACTTATTTTGTGATCTGGCGCTATATAAAAAATAAAATAATACATTTTTTTTTAATTTTTTTTACTAAATTAACTTGACCTTCCATGGGGGGGCGGGGGGCCGTTGGGGGGGCGGGGTGCCCCCCTAATATAATGGTAGGGGAAACACTGAACCTCTGTTGTAGCCGTGCCATCTCCCTTCTCACCTCCTCACTGGGCTGAGCTGGGGAAGCACTTTGCTCCATCTCCATGAAGTCCAGGGGCCTCTCGCTGAGGGTGAGGACCCGAGGAGGGGTCTTCAGCGAGAGGGTCTCCAGTGGCGTGGACTGAATGAGGTCCAGGTCTCTGGGCCGGGAGAACTGAGACTCCTCGTTGTCTCCTGCGGACAGCGCAGGAACGAGGGGGTCAGGGTCAACGCATGACAGACGAGGGGGCTCCGACCCTGTTCCATGGAGGACTGCCTTCCAGGAGGTTTTTGCTTGAACCCCAAGTTGTAACAAACCTGATTCAGCACGTCATAAACTGCTTAGTTATTAGAAGCAGGTGCGGTGGATTAATGTCGGGGCGAAAACCTCCTGGAAGGTAACCCTCCAGGAACAGGGTTGGAGGCCCCTGCCATAGATACAGCAGGAAACTTCTGGAGAACTAGCAGTGTAGCTACCTGCCACCACAATCCTCTCTGGGACTTGCATCATGGCACTGTGGTGACCATCTTGGTAGCCAGCCTCTGGGTCATCAGAGCCGTAGGGGCCAACTTTCAGCATCTCTGGGATTCGCATGCGCTGACTGATTCCCTCTGTGTACTCGAGCTCATAGTGGATCCGGTTGATTTCGGCCATCTCTGACGTGGGGGATGGAAACGCCGCTCCGCTCATGTCTGTTACACCAACAACAACAAAAAAAAACGTTAAATTGATCGTCGAGTTGCAGTAACGTCACGAGTTGATTATGATAAGACACAGCTAAGCTGCTACTCTTTGGTACTTTCATTATCACCTGGACTAACTGGTTACACAACATAGCCTATGTAGGACAACAAGGACTTCCTTGACTAACCCAATGAAACGATGAACGTTGAATTGCAGTTAATGCTCGTTATACCCCCATGTTAGCTACATCTAACTAACGTTAAGCCATACCTACTGTGACAGGTGATGGCTAGGCTAAGGGCTGACAACTAATGTTTTAATACACGGTATCACATGAATTTGCACATTGTCATTCATTTAGTAACAGCTGCTTAGATAATGGTTATATACCTTGCACTAGTTCTTCGATTCACAGTGCAGGTCTTGCTGTATTTTACCCAGGTTTTTAAGCAGACGCAGTTAGCTGGTTGCACTACAGAGTAGGTAGCCTAGCTTAGCTAGTACTAAGGCGTTGACCCGTTGGACATATTATTAAAGACTAAAATAAATTGTATGTCACAAGATATAGTATTGCTATAACAGGACTGATGTAGAATCGGGCTAGTTAGATACAATTTAGTTAAAGATCTGAAATGAAAGCAGATTCTAATATGACAGCAAAGCTTAGAAGTGCGTCTTGTATGTCCCTGTTAGCAAACAACTGGGTTACCCTAGCTCTTTTGGCTAGTTAGCTAGCCTAGCACTGCTACTAGCTAGTAAGCGTCAGTTGACAAATCAATCTTAGCTTACCTCTTTAGTGTAGACGCTTCTTCAGAGAATAAAAACGAAGAGATTAACCAGACAAGTTGGGGGGTTATCTAAACGTATATTACAGCAACCATTCTCATATTTTACTTCCACTACGCCGGAGAGACAACCAAAGGTGGTCTTCAGTGGTGCTAGCCACAACCTACGAACTACGGCGGCACTACAGAAAAAAACTAGTTCCGGTCCGGTGTGTGTCTGTGTGTGTGTGGGGGGGGGGGGGTAATTAAATTCCAATCTCAGGCCATTTCTGCATGTTCCCCCCCTCTCCTTCTCATGTAAGCTATATATCTAACTGTCTCTGTCCAGTGAAGCTGATAAAGGCCAAAACATCTTAAAAAATAACAAATACATTTGGGTTACTGGACAAGGTAACCTACTGAGCTGATCATTGCGTGGATATGCTATGTTCAGTTTGATCAGTTAAGATCATTGCAACTTTTTTGAGAGAACATTTGAGTTTTCATGCATTTTCTTCCCTGTCTTGGTTATGACAGTTACAGTAAAATTAAATTAAATTTAGGTTTCATCTGATATTGGCATTATTAGCCTACATATTTTAATTCATTAGGCTACTTGATGTTGCTGTGATACCGTATTAAATGTATTACAGTAGTGTTCATGTTCCTCTGAGCTTGAATACATTGATCACGTAAAAAAACCTGTTGGCGCATTTATCACGATCTCGAGTGTGTTTTTACACATCTAAAAGTTTCAGAGAAGGTTCAGGCAGACTGTACCTTTCTACCAACCTTCCAATTGGTTGTGGGTGGTGGTGTAGTGAAGGCAAGGACGCTCTCTCTCAGTGTTCATGTGACCGGTCGACTCTCTGGAATCCTTAGAACATTGTCGCAGGACGAAGTGATACCTTATGGATTAATATACGTACATTTTTCTGAATAGACAATTGAATAATGTTGTTCCACATTTTGATTTTGGGTATGATATCATGTGAGACTACGCGATTCACATCAGCGGAGTTACAAATGGACATGTAAGTGGAAACTGCGATAATTTACAAAAAATCTTGATTTCGAAGGAACGTTAATTTTAAAACGACTCCGTTATCAATTTATAGATTTTCTGTATAGCCTACCAGTTTAAAATGTTCCACAAAAAAAAACATACTGAAGTTTTTACTTTAGTACTTAGTACTTTACTTTTACAGGCTATTGTTAGCATATTGTTAATATGGTATTGCGATTTCATCTTATATACGGTTACTTTATGTATTTTATTAATATTTACACTTTCGAGAGCTCCTCTAGGCGTCACCCTTTCCTGATTCCATGCTTAAATTGAAATAAGCTGAGGCTTCTGTAAATTGATTTTTCATTTTTGCACCTGTGTACTTTGTGAAGTAAGAGGCGTTCAGAACATAAAGGCAGAAGCCCAATACTTGCTGTAAAAAATCCTGAAATTCAAGCCAGATGGTCTGGAGAGTATAAGCCTAACAGATGACTGATTGCTGTCCAGACAGCCTACCATAAACTGTACATATACACGCACTGTAGAGTTCCTTATTTAGTTAATGTGGCATCTGCAATTTACATTTAGTCATTTAGCAGACGCTCTAATCCAGAGCGATTTACAGTAAGTACAGGGATATTCCACCCCGAGGCAAGTAGGGTGAAGTGCCTTGCCCAAGGACACAACGTCATTTTGTACAGCCGGGAATCGAACCTGCAACCTTCTGATTAATAGCCAGATTCCCTAACCGCTCAGCCATCTGACCCCCTGCAATGCTACGTTCATCGATAGCACTGATCCTTGTGCGTCTGCAGGCCTAATGTGTGCGCCGACCAGGAGATGTCCATGCTGAGCGCACGCCAGCCATGTGTCCAAGCCCTCACACGGATGGCAAAGGTTTGGAAGCAAGGATGCACGGGCCATCGCTGGTGCCTGGGTTACGAGAGGAGGTGAGACCCTTCACCTCTCTGTCTGTCTGTCTGTCTCTCTCTCTCTCTCTCTCTCTCTCTCTCTCTCTCTCTCTCTCTCTCTCTCTCTCTCTCAGTCTGTCTGTCTGTCTGTCTGTCTGTCAGGCCATTGCTGGTGCCTGGGCTACGAGAGAAGGTGAGACCTTTCAGTTCTGCCTGTTGTCCAGGTACTGCTGTTCTGTGTCTCTCCTGTCAGACATGGCCTCTAACTTGCACGGTACTCTTCAGGACCGGGTACTACACAGCCTACAGGCAGGTGTACAGCATGGAGCTTCACACTGTGTATCGATGCTGCCCCGGGTGGAGCCACAGGGGAGAAGAGAGGGGCTGTCTGCACAGTGAGTTGACACAAACTTTTTCGTCCAGAATCCGACTACCAAGCTGTGTTTTGCCCATGTTCTCCTAGGTGCTGTTGAAGAAACATGTTTCTTTCCTGTGCTCTGCAGGGGTGTGCAGTGCTGACACCTGCTTCAACGGGGGCAGGTGTGCTGAAAGCGGGGATCAGGTCTGCCTGTGCCCAGAAGGGTTCAAGGGAACAAGCTGCCAGTATGGTAAGAAAATAGAGAAAACACAAGAAAACTTGTGACATGTTTTTGTTTGTTTGTCAACAAAATAAGACACAAAGGTGTCAAGAAAGACTGACAAGTCATTCGACGAAAAGACAGAAACACAACGTATTTAAGATGAGATCTGAACTAGCTCAACGATTCAATAGTTCACCCTGTTTCCAAGGGGCCCTAGTTTATGCCAGAGGTCTGTCCTAATCATTAAGTCCAGGCAGTGCTGTTAAAATGTGTATGGTTTGTAGTGGAGACCTTCTGCTTTCACTTTGAACCCGGTGAATGTGTCTCTCCTGAGCTGGGGCTAGTAGAAGCTGCTCTGTGGGAGGTGTTGGGTAATTAAAGGTGCTAGAACTGCACTCTTGGAGAAATTGGCCTCTGGGTCCTTTGAAGACTAGTGCCAGGGGCTTCTCTAGCCAACATCCTGTGTAGACCTACGTTCTTAAATCCTAATGAGGACAGGGTACTGCTCACCGTTCTAACAACCAATCCAAACTCCTGGATCCGTTCTAACAACCAATCCAAACTCCTGGATCCGTTCTAACAACCAATCCAAACTCCTGGATGTGCAACTCCATTCATCACGTCATATTGTTAAGACGTAAGAGCATCCTCACGTGAGCTTACTGTCAAGCCAGCTGATGTGCTTCCTGCTTCCTGCTTCCTGCTTCCTGTTTCCTGTTTCCTGCTTCCTGCTTCCTGTTTCCTGTTTCCTGCTTCCTGCTTCCTGCTTCCCCTCTGAGCACCCTCTATGGGAGGAAGCAAGAGGGAAGTCAGTCCAGGGTTTCTGCTCTTTGTTGCTCTTTCTTTACAAGGTTCACATGAGGGTGTTAGTGTTTGTGTGGGTGTACGTTTGTGTGGTGTGTTTGTGTGGGTGTGTTGTGTGGGTGTGTTTGTGTGGGTGTGTTTGTGTGGGTGTGTTTGTGTGTGGGTACGTTTGTGTGTGTGTGTTTGTGTGGGTGTGTTTGTGTGGGTGTGTTTGTGTGGGTGTGTTGTGTGGGTGTGGTGTGTTGTGGGTGTGTTGTGTGGTGTATTTGTGTGGGTGTGTTTGTGTGGGTACGTTTGTGTGGGTGTCTCTATCCCTTGTTTATTAAGACTAGAGCTAGTTGGCATCACAATGTCTTGACAGTGTGAGCACAGGGAAGGTACTGAGAGTTGACACACAGAACTCTAACACAAACAAACAGCGGACAGCATACAGATACCATTTTGTAATTGTTGGTCTTTGCATCCTGTGATTTGGTTCCTTCTGTTAGGCCTCACTCCAGCTACTCTCCTCTGAAATGTTTCCTTACTCCTTCTCCCAGAGTATCATTTGTCCTCCACTCCCATAGCCAGAACCACGACACTGTAGCACAATGGCTCATCTCTCTGTTTTTGGCCAGCTCCCTGTGATCTGTTAAACACGTGCGAAAAGTTCATTTTTTAAGGGGTTACCAAGCACAATTCCTTTTTCAAAATATTTGCCTTCAATGTGTTTGAAAATACCCTTATTGGAAGCCAACTGTATGCACTTACATCCATTGTTATTGGATCCTGTCAAAAAGGCTGGCCTGCAGAACCACAAGAAAACAAAACAAAAAAAACAATTTTGGCGCCAATCGCATGGATGCGTGTTTGAACAGGACCACTATATACATTTAGTCATTAATGTACACTATATGACAGAGAGGTCAGATAAATGCCTTTATGCCTTTATACAGTATATGCAGCAGATCATTGAGTAAAGGAATGAGGGATATAGCAAGGAAGAGAGGGAAGGGAGGAGAGCAGCTACCCAAAGTATAGATTTATGGGATCTCATGCATGCTCTTGATCCTGGAATGTACATAACATATGTCAGCATTTCATCCCCATGTCATGAACACGCAAGCATGTTTCTCTTTAACTGGAATCCTGAATCCAGAACCACCTGAGTACCACGGGCCTCACGTTGCAAATACATCTGCCTTAGTGGTCCCCAAGGACTGCTGGCCTCTGCCTGTCTGTCTTTCTGTCTGTTTCTCTCTCTCTCTCTCTCTCTCTCTCTCTCTCTCTCTCTCTCTCTCTCTCTCTCTCGCTCTCTCTCTCTCTCTCTCTCTCTCTCTCTCTCTCTCTCTCTCTCTCTCTCTCTCTCTCTCTCTCTCTCTGGCAGCACCGTCACCCGGTAGGAATGAGTGGTTAGGGAATCGGGCTACAAATCTGAAGGTTGCCGGTTCGCTTCCCAGCCGTGCAATTAACGTTGTGTCCCTGGGCAAGGCACTTCACCCTACTTGCCTCAGGGGGAATGCCTCTGTACTTACTGTAAGTCTCTCTGGATAAGAGCGTCTGCTAAATCTAATGACACAACGCCGAAAGCAACATCTTGCCAGATGTGGTCCTTGTCTCCCTCATCTCCTCAGCACTCTGGGCTTGACTGAAGACATATTTGGTGCTCTAGCTCCAGTTGTGGTGGTTCAGAACAGTACAGACTCCCGGCGTGTCCCCGGACCGGCTTTGCTGAGGCTGCGTGTTGTGGGCAGAGACTCCTGCTCTGTGTTACTTGGTAACACCGAGACACGGTTCTCCTCCTCACAGCAGGATTTAGCATGACTCTAAACAGCTCTGTCTCCGCTAGTTTGAAACTGGGATTAGCTCTCTGTCTTGACTTGTTATGCCTGGGATCAGCGCTCTGTCTTAACTTGTTATGCTTGGGGATTCGCTGGTCTGTGGTGAGACAACTTGTTGGTCTGGAGGAACAAAAAAAGTATTAAAATGGTAATCTTAGGACCAGTCACATCTGGACTGAGCTAAGAAAGCGTGACTGGTCAGAGTGGTTTAGCATCAAGTCTATTGAAGTGTACATACAGTACTGGGAAAATGTGTCCAAACGTTTGACTGGTACTGTACATGTTAAATTAACATCAACCACAAGTTCTATGAATGAAAGATGTAATTAACTGATTCTAACATGGCAGGAAAAACTAGGCTATTCCTCTGAGGGGAACCCAGAATTGATCTTCCACTTATCAAAACATCTCTGTGGGAATATGATATTATATGTCTTTACACTTCTATAATGGTTATTCCATGGCATGGCAGTGAAGCTTTTTAATTATGTTTCTTCTAGAAATGAAAGCTTATTTAACATTTTTACTTGCTACAGCATACAGACAATTTCCTGAAGTAATTTGCAGTACCTGTAGTCCAGTGTCTTGTATCTTACGCAGAGAACACTGAAAACGAAAGGCCAGACTTTTCAAGTACTAAACATCAGCAATGAAAGATGAATCCTCATAAGCATCATTCAATTACAACTGTAAAAACGTTTAGTGTTACAGTCGAATAACCTTTTTCAGAAGTTTGAGTCTGGTCTGTTTTCTTGACAGTGATGAATGTCTGCCTGTATAAAAAGGCCACCTTTGGTGTGAGCTCTGAGCTTTTGGGGGGAAAGATCGGAGCCTTCTGTTAGAACTCAGAAAACAACAAAGTAACAGCTCGACACGTTACAGAGTTACAGATGCAGATGCCACTGTGTTTTACTGAGCGACAGGATGTAGAAGGTGCAGACGCTGAAGCCAGGGAAGGTGATGACTCACACACAGCTGTCTGATCTCCTCCTCGGGACGGTGACCTAGCGCTCCACAGCAGTGGTGTAATCCTGCACCGGGGAGCGGACATACCGTCACGTTAACAACCTTGCTCTTCCCTGTGCCCTCCCCTACCCATTCACCTCCACATTTCACAGCGTACCTGTGCATTACACAGACAGCACTGCTCCATAGATCTCCAGCGCACGTGCTCAAAGACAGGGTCTTCGGAAAGATGCGGACACAGCTTGTTGGCTCTTACGAGGTGTGTCTATATGCCTCAGCAGAGAAAGGGGACAGGGAACAAACCACAGGATGAGCATGACAGGGGGAATGTCATACCATCATAGGAGATGGGACTGTGTGTTACTGTGCTGACAGGCAGACTGAAGGTGGACGGCCTCAGCTCTCAGAGTATTTAATTGGAGCATGCGGAAGACAGGAAGAGGCTTTACAGGAGGGTAATGACTGCCATGTGGTGAGGAACCTCCATCTGAAACACGTCCACAAATGTTTCCTATTTTCTTTCTGTGCATTATAACACGTTCGCTGCTGTGGATTGTGGGTAATCATGACCTGTCAGGCAACAGACCCAGCAGCATCTGATGAGATGTTAGAGGAATGTTTGAGGAATTGCTTCAACCGAGCTGTCCTCCATTTTTATCTCTGAAAATGTTTCATTGCATTCTTTAAGGTTTTAGGGTTGATTACAGATGCCTATATAGTTGCCGTCTTTGAAGCCCAGGGTAAAATTACTAGTAAAAAGGACTGTGTAAATAACTGATTTGAATCCAAACATAAATCTACCTTCAGAACTCTAAAGTTTCTGTCTGTCTATCTCATTAGGCATCAGTCACTGAGTAACTTCCTGCCTCCGTGTGTCATCCGGAGAGCTTAGAACATGTACAGTACTGGAGTTCTGTGAATTGGCACACTGGACCTGAAATGGTCTTTCCTGGTGTTCTGGACTCGAGCCGTGGAACCGAAGCTCCTTGGGAGTCTGAGAGGAGAGGATGGAGGAGCGGATCATCCCAGCTAGACGGTCTGGAGGTCTGTTAGAGACGCTGCACAGTGTAGAGCCAGGCTGCCTGACATACAGCCCTGAAACTGAACCTGGGTGGTTTCCATAGGAACAGGATCCCTTACTCTGAGCGACTCAAGACCATTGTGATTGGTAGGATTTATGATACAGGGAAAAGTTAGTTAACCTCTGAAAAGTTTTTAGTTGTAAGTCTCAAATCTCAAATATTGGTAAGATTGATTTTTCTTTTCAAGATGATCTTACAAAGAAAGTGGAAATACTATGAGTCACTGAGTCATGTTCATTCAATTGATTTAATGGCGAAGGATGGAATTAACATAGTAAAGTGTACATTTTCCTAACTTGAAGCACTGGACTAGTAACAAAAATATGATTTCCTTATGAGGCTATCATTTTCCAATCATAATTGATCACTGCTTTAAAGCAAACTGACTGTGGTCTGTCAGAACGGTGCTCTGCACATCATATTCTGTTAGTTCTTCTGTTAGTACTACTGGAACTCTTTCCAGATGCTTCCTTGACTCTGAATAGAGTGTAGAGCATAAGAGATGAATGTGAGAACTCAGTTCTGCAGTTAGCAGTGCAGTCTTCTCTTAGGTTGAAGTTAAAATGTACAGAAACACCAAGCAAGGTCTGGACATCATGTCTGCTCAGAGTTGTCTGGTATCAGCAACAGCACTGAGAAGGAGCCTGCAGTGGAGTTGAACAGCTGATTTATTTGGTGCTCTTGCACTTCAAACCAGAGTCTTCTGGGGGTGGGGGTGGGGGAGGGGGGTGCATGGGGGGGACTGAGGATCATTCCTGGGGTGGGGGAGTCAGCAGGCAAAGTCAATAACCCTTTAATGATGTTAGCAGGGATAATTTCTCTGAGGAACTGAGGACTGTGCAAGCGAGCGGACAGCAGACCGCTCCAGCAGCTGTGCTGTTCCCTCATGGTTTGATGGGAAGCCATAATCACCATTCTTCAGATTCTATCAGGGGAGAAACACTTTTCATTCATTATAGATTTTATACATTGACTTTCCTGTGATGTGAAAACATGAATGACTGCATCTAAATTATATAATGGTGTCCCAGAGGTTTACATGGCCTCTTACACATTATTAGAAAGTGATGGAATGTATGTATGTATGTGTGTATGTATGTATGTGTGTGTACGCATGTGTGTGTCCCATAAGATGGTCTCTTCACCTGATAATTTGTAGGGATTTACAGTGACATATCGAGTGATCATTTGTTTGATTAACATTAATCGTGTGATTAGAGTCAGTGGTAGAAATATTGTCTCTGTTGTAACACGACTCAGTATCAAGTTCTAGATGGATGTCTAGATGTGGTCCACTTGGTGGTCTTGGACGAGAGTCCAGAATCATTCCACAGAACAAATGGTTTCATATGACTGTTTAGGCTGTATACTACGCACTGTTTTACAATTTACAATTCAAGAATTCTTAGTGTTTGACAGAAGAGATATTCTGAGCACAGATTTCCCCTGAGCATGTCCACTTGACTAGACTGACCACATTCTTGCATCTCATTAAGCGTGTTACCCAGTCTCACACGCATTGGTTTGGTGAACAAAAAACTCCACATCCACTTACATTGACGACTGGAATTGTCACCATCATAGAATCTTTGTGAGCGTCAGGCAGAGGTTAAGAACTCTGCATTTCCTGGTTTGGACAATGAATGACTTCCTGCCTCCAGACGGACACAGCTCTCAGGCCTCCTGTCGGCGCTTCGACCGGCTGAATGAACCTGTCAGCTGTCAGACTGATTTCCCTTCTCCCGGCCTCTGAGGGGCTGATGATGGAGGGCTGGAGCTCCATACAGAGTCCCGTCCCAACGGGATCAAAGTGGGCCTCCCCTGGAAAGAGGGGTCACGGGGTCAGAGACCCGTATGACCTGAAGAGGGGGTAGTGGGGGGTGAAGAGTCACCCCCACTACCACCAAATAAAGAGGAACGTGCTAAATGGCTGAGGGAAAGTGTCTGGAGGTTTTTGACAGGTTGAAGAAGTCGGGTCACCCTCGGTTACCGTCCCCCCGCACTGGATACTGTCTAGCCTCAGAAAGCAAGAGTGGGTGTGGCCTGAGATGAAACCATGGCGACCCATCCTTGCTTTCTGAGGCTCTGCAGGAAATGCGCCGTAAACTGTCGAAAGATTTTGTCGTTACTACTTTGTGCTGTTTAGCATTGTGTCGCAGCAAGCGTGACCTTTAAACACAGCTTGGTTATTTGTTCATATGTGGCTCCTCCTCCTCTGCATCGGCCCTGCGGCCTCCATTAGTCCCAGCGACCACATCTCAGGGTGAAACTGTCTCTGGATGTGCTCTGCTGGTGGTGGTAATAATGAAGCTTAACGACCATTAGGGATGTGTGTTCTACCCACTGGCCCATCTGATATACCAAAACATCACCTCCTAGGGGAACAGACCACACCGACACCGACAGACACAGTGTGCTTGTCTGTCTGTATGGTGAGTAGGTGTGTGTGTGTCGGTGGTTGGAGTGATGGATTGAGTGTGTGTGTCGGTGGTTGGAGGGATGGATTGAGTGTGTGTGTCTGTGGTTGGAGGGATGGATTGAGTGTGTGTGTCTGTGTGTTTGGAGGGATGGATTGAGTGTGTGTGTCGGTGGTTGGAGGGATGGATTGAGTGTGTGTGTCTGTGTGTTTGGAGGGATGGATTGAGTGTGTGTGTCTGTGGTTGGAGGGATGGATTGAGTGTGTGTGTCTGTGTGTTTGGAGGGATGGATTGAGTGTGTGTGTCTGTGTGTTTGGCGGATGTGCGGCAATTGAGACATTGACATTTCTGTGAGGCACAAACAGTATTTTTTATGTCGCATGTAGACATACACATTTTATTCTTCAGTATGACCTGCATCACCCGATGGAGGAATGTACCATAGAATAATGTAAGGAGGATATTTGGCCAGCTGTGAGATGGGGGTGGTGTGTGGGGAAAGGGGCCGGGTGTGAAGCTGAACTAGATTGCTTTGACAGCCCTTAGACACTTCTCACACCCAAGGTCTGTTCTGACACTAGTTAACATATTGTGACTACTTGTTGTCCCAGTTTGGGTTGAAAGAATAGGGAAAATTCTTACAGTTTCTGGGTATGATTGTCCATATGCTTGAGATACAAGGATCTTCCTACATCAAGGTTTACTGGAACAGAGGCTGTAAACTTCTCTCTCTCTTCTCTCTCTCGCAAAAGTAGTTTTTTTCTGACCGTTCAGGATTGAAAGTCTGACTTAACTTTTTCTGCAGATATCAACGAGTGTTCAACTGATAACGGAGGATGTGAAGGATCCTGCTGCAACATCATCGGCAGCTTCTACTGCAAGTGTCCAGAGGGCAGTCGACTGGGGCCAGACAACAGGGCCTGCCAGGGTATGGGGGCAAACCATCTGGGGGGGGGGGGGGGGGGGGGGGACACACAATGTTATTTGGCACTCCGGGAATCGAACTGGCAACCTTCAGATTACTAGCCCGATTCCCTAACCGCACAGCCACAATGACTCCACCACACAAACAGACAGGCCTGGATGGGGGAGCTGACCCAGTCTGGGGCCCAGGGGATTCCCTGTCTCAGTCTGTCCACCTGAACACAGTCACTGTTCACACATTCAACACACATTCACCCCCTCTCATCCGTAACTCTTATTTTAGCTAGTTTGTTAAACCAGAATCTGGGTCTCTGTAGAGTGGGACGTTGCCACAGGTCCCAAGTAAAGAAGTTACCCCACCCCCACCCCTACCTCTACCCCCACCCCCACCCCTACCTCTACCTCCACCCCCACCTCTACCCCCACTAACACCATTTGGAGCAGAGCGAGGGACAAGCAGAAGGTAGAACATGTGAAATGTGTTGTCCAGATGTGCAGTAAAAGCAGACGTCCTTGGAGGGGCTCTCAGGTACTTCATCTCATCTGTCTCTCCTCTCCTGAGCGCATGCTGCTGTCTGCCTCCTCTCCTGCCTCCTCTCCTGCCTCCTCTCCTGCCTCCTGTCCTGCCTCCTCTCCTGAGCGCATGCTGCTGTCTGCCTCCTCTCCTGCCTCCTCTCCTGCCTCCTCTCCTGCCTCCTGTCCTGCCTCCTCTCCTGCCTCCTCTCCTGCCTCCTGTCCTGCCTCCTCTCCTGCCTCCTCTCCTGCCTCCTCTCCTGCCACCTGTCCTGCCTCCTCTCCTGCCTCCTCTCCTGCCTCCTCTCCTGAGCGCATGCTGCTGTCTGCCTCCTCTCCTGCCTCCTCTCCTGCCTCCTCTCCTGCCTCCTCTCCTGCCTCCTCTCCTGCCTCCTGTCCTGCCTCCTCTCCTGCCTCCTCTCCTGCCTCCTCTTCCTGCCTCCTCTCCTGCCACCTGTCCTGCCTCCTCTCCTGCCTCCTCTCCTGCCTCCTCTCCTGCCTCCTCTCCTGCCTCCTGTCCTGCCTCCTCTCCTGCCTCCTCTCCTGCCTCCTCTCCTGCCTCTCCTGCTCTCTCTGCCTCCTCTCCTGCCTCTCTCCTGCCACTGTCCTGCCTCTCTCCTGCCTCCTCTCCTGCCATCCTGTCCTGCCTCCTCTCCTGCCTCCTCTCCTGCCTCCTCTCCTGCCTCCTCTCCTGCCTCCTCTCCTGCCTCCTCTCCTGCAGTTGCCACGTGTCAGTTACCTGCTGCAGGTGAGAGTGATTAGGAGAGGGAGAGAGGGAGGAGTTAACGTTGCCGTGCTGCATCTAGCTATTGTTTGGACCTCAGTATGTATACAGACATGTATTTGTTTACAAAATTACAGACAGAAAAAATGACTTCCTTGATATCTGGAAATAAAATAAAATAAATGTAAAAAAAAAAAAAAAAAAATCTGAGACAAGGGTGAGAATGATCTTCGGATTGAGAAGCAACAAGAAAATCTAACATTTTGTTGCTAAGAGGGCTTGGTTAACATGAACCAATGTTCATGTTTTGTACAGACCTGAATGAGTGCGAGGAGATGAACGGTGGTTGCCAGCAGACTTGCGTTAACACCCCTGGTTCACACCACTGTAAGTGTAGCCAGGGCTTCCGGTTACACTCTGACGGCAGGACCTGTCTGGGTAAGGAAACTACATGAAATTACATTTTGCTGAATGATTGAAGGGCTAAATAGCTGTCTGTAGAAGTCATCAGTGTCGTGTCAGTTTGATTAGGCTCTGTATCCTCATGTCTGTGTGTGGGGCAACCAGGCGGCACAGCGCTGACATTGTCATTCAGCACAGGAGTAAATCATTGAGATTAACCAGGATGGATAGAACCATTAGACCAGCTGTACGCACTTGGAAAGCTCAAACATAGACATATTTACCATTTTTTTTAATTTTCCATAATCCCAGGGTGACTTTAGAGTTCATGAGGTGTGAAAACTGTTTTACACTTCCTGCAGTTCTTCATTATTATATCCATCTTGGTCACATTTAGTCATTTAGCAGATGGTCACACAGACACAATGGTCAACTGGCAAAATGAAGTTGTCACATGACCAAAGCCACTGGCCAACCAGGAAGAGTTTTTCCTGGTGACTTACTCAGAAGTCAAGGATCATGTCATTCTTCATTAGAGTGATTCCTCACAGGGAATTGAGTGACCATGTATCCAACAATTCACCCAATGGATACTAAAAGGAAACTGTGAGTGTGTGACAGTGTGTGTATGTGTGTGTATGTGACAGTGTGTGTGTGTGTATGTGACAGTGTGTGTGTGTGTGTGTGTGTGTGGGTATGTGACAGTGTGTGTGTGGCCTCTTCACTATGTCTGACGTTAGTGTTTACTTGTTGGCAAAGCTGTGACGTCCTGCTCTGTGGAGAACGGTGGCTGTGAGCACAGGTGTGTCGACCTGGGGAGCGAGCGCTTCAGGTGCGAGTGCAGAGACAGCTTCCTGCTGCAGCAGGATGGGAAACACTGCCAGGGTGAGTGAGCACGCAGCAGACACATGACATTTTACATTTAGTCATTCAGCAGACGCTCTTATCCAGAGAGACTTACAGTAAGTACAGGGACATTCCCCCCAAGGCAAATAGGGTGAAGTGCCTTGCCCAAGGACACAACGTCATTTTGCACGGCCGGGAATCGAACCAACCTTCTGATTAATAGCCCGATTCCCTGACCTCTGACACGCCTGGAGGCCTTGAAGCCTGCTGGTCCAGAGTGTGTCTAACTTGCTAAGTGCATGTGTGTATAAATGTGTGTGTGTGTGTGTGTATAAATGTGTGTGTTGTGGTATGCTGGGTCCCTAAATACTCCAGACCACCACCACTTGTGCATCTGCAGAGAGACAGGAGGCGACCAGATGACATACTTGTCGGGAGTAAAACACATATTTGGAGTGTCTACGGTAGTTGTGTATTTGCCACTGTGTGAGTTGTTGACCTGTTTTGTTGTTCCCGTTGCAGATGTAGATGAGTGTGCCTCTGGCCACGCCCACTGTGCCCATCGCTGTGTCAACACCCTGGGCTCCTTCCTCTGCGTGTGTGAGCCTGGCTTTGACCTGGGGGCCGACGGGAGGCAGTGCTACCGTGAGTCCAGCTAACCACACGCTCTCTCGCACGTTCCTTGGTGAGGTGGTAACTGAAGG
>CM042852.1:15789594-15797094 GCA_023658055.1 Thaleichthys pacificus | reverse complement strand
TGAGACTACCACACTCTTGACTAGCAGGAGAGATACAGTACAGAGGGGTTGGGTGCAGCAACAGAATCTAAACCGTCATTTCTCTACACAATGACGGCCAGTTATGTTTTCAACCAAAACATGTTTGAGTACTATGAAGACGTTTATCCGATTGTCATCAGAGATATAACCATATATCCTGCTTTCACCTCCAGGTTGCCCCGAGGGATTCTGGGGGTTGGAGTGCCAGTCAGTCTGTGTTTGTGAGAATGGTGGATCCTGTGAACAGCAGACAGGCCTGTGTGTGTGCACACCTGGTTTCAGAGGATCACTCTGCCAGGAAGGTACAAACCATGACAACCAGATGATCTCATGGGATGATAGAGAACCAGTAGATTACTTTTTTGATGATTGACACCCACACAATAACAAATGATGTCAAAGCAAAGATAATATAAATATGTTTTCCACATGGTTCTGGTGCTTGATATACACAGCATGGCTAGTTCAGCAGTGGTATTACATGAATCAAAAGAGTTTGTTGGCAAAACCTTCTGAACAAATGATCTAATTTCAAAAAGTTTCGTTAATGAGTGTTTTCTTTTCCAAGCGACCCCTTTAACTATGTGTGTGCGTGTGCATGCATGTGTATGGGTGCTGTGTGTGTGTGTGTCCAGCGTGTCAGGCTGGGTTCTGGGGTGAGAGCTGTTCCAGCAGGTGTCAGTGTGGGAACAGTTCTCTGAGCTGCGATTCTGTGACTGGCGTGTGTGTGTGTGAATCTGGCTTCACTGGGGAACACTGCCAGCACAGTAAGACATGCGCCTCACTCTCTGTGGCTATACCACCATCTACTGGACATGCAGTGTAATTACAACACAATGTTAGCAACACATTGTCACCCCTAAATGTTTTGTTCACCTCTTTCACACACTGTTTCCAGCACTGTTGATTATTAGTGGGTGTGTTTGATTTGGTCTCCTGTGCCGCCCTGTCAGAGTGCTTGGAGGGGAGACACGGTCCAGGCTGTTCCTCGCTGTGTGAGTGTCAGAACCAGGCGGGCTGTGACCATGTGAGTGGAGCCTGCCGCTGTGCAGAGGGCTGGAACGGGACTTTCTGTGACGAGAGTAAGATACCTGACTGTCTACACATTCCTACTCAGTGCTCATAGAGATGTCCCATTCTCTCTGTCTCTCTGTCTCTCTGTCTCTCTGTCTCTCTCTCTCTCTCTCTCTCTCTCTCTCTCTCTCTCTCTCTGTCTCTGTCTCTGTCTCTGTCTCTCTCTCTCTCTGTCTCTCTCTCTGTCTGCCTGTCTGTCTGTCTGCTCTCTCTCTCTCTCTCTCTCTCTCTCTCTGTATGTGTCTCTCTCTCTCTCTATTATAAACACACACAGCTCTCCGACCTTCCTCTCAGCTCTGTCTGGGAGAGTGTTACATGTCGTAGTCACGGTGGAGCCCTCTGCTGGTACGAAGAGGTCATGACAAGGGGGATGTATAGTTCCACCACCTTCATGAATGTATGATCGACACATACTGTACGTTATAGCGTTGGAGCTGGAGGCATTCAGGAGACATGGTTAACCAAATACCACCAGTGGTGTGTGGTCATCTTTGACCCATGGATTGAAAATGTACAATAAAACCAGCTGTTATGAGACGGTAGAATCCAACTGGCCAATTCAGCAACCAAGCCACCACAAATGAGGACATAATATATGCGAATGGGCCAAAAAATTAAAAAAACTGGGTCAATGAAGAGAACAGAGTGTCTGTGTTTACAGGTAATGCAGGATGGATATGAAAGGAATGGTTTGGCCCACTGCCCATTAGAGACAAAGGAATGTAGGGACAGGGCACTGACTGGTGCCATAACCGCTTCCAGACGTGCAGCCGTACACGAGAGCTGAGCAGGAGGGGGCTGGTCAGCTAGCTGTCAATCAATCACACACTCTGGCAGGCCGGAAAAGCGTTTCTCTAATGATGACAGCCGTGATGCCCAGCTTGTTTTGTAAATCACAACCATTCGTCCCTGGTCTGTGATCTTACTGTCTTTTATTGTCAAATTGAGCAATCAGCAGAAAGTGAGAATAAACACGGTGGTTCCGTCCTGTTCTAGACCAGCCATGCGTACAGACAGTGTTTATACCCAGTGCAAAAGCAAACAAGGAGAGAACACGTTCTGTTTACCAAACACCCTGTGAGTGGCTGTTGAACGCACACAAACCGTCACATGCACACCAACAAACACACTCTGGACAGTCTGGCTCTAGCCAACCTCCCAGTCAATAGGAACCAGACTGGGGGACGAGAGCAGCGACGTGGTGAGAGGTGGAGGCAGCGTGCGTGAAGCAGAGCGCTGTAACGGAGCCGTGTGTTTGCTCCTGGCTTCCTCATCCTGACAGCCCAGCAGCAGGACCCAGCAGGTGTTCTGATCACCAGGTCTGCCGGTAGCTTTCATGTGCCACAGACACGCTGCACATGTTTGACATGAGCTCACTCCTCTAACGCGAACACCCAGGGCAAGCCTCCGCCGTGCGAGCCTCCGCCATGCGAGCCTCCGCCGTGCGATGCTGTATCTGAGGTGGGATGGGTAAGACACGGAGCCAGGAGAAAAGAAAGTTGGCACTAAACCCTTTTTCCTCTTTTGTAAATCTGCCAGTGGTAACCAGAGGATGTTTCATCTTGGCTTGCAGTGTGCCCGGGCGTCTTTATGGGCTTGACTGTGGCCAGATGTGCGAGTGGAGGAACTTTGCCCACTGTCACCACATCACAGGAGACTGCCTGGGCTCCCCCGGCTGGGAGGGGCCGCACTGCATTCTGGGTACAGAGCCCACATCATTAAAACGGGGTGTGAGGGACTCTGTCTGTAGCCCATCACGGCATTCTGCCCTAAATACAACTGCAATGTGTTTGTGAACAATTATGTCTGTAATGATACATCGGCCAATCCTTTTTTAGGGATGGGTAAGGGGGGGGCCTTAGAATGCCCCCGGGGCTCAGAGCGTTAATAGGGTTAGAATCTGGATAAATGCATGCACGTGTTTGTGGGGGAGGTATGTCAGAAGTTAGCCGTACAGCTCCCTCAGTACTCCTCTCATGAGAAGTTTCATCTTAGCTTCATGCTCTTGTTTTAATGAACCTTGTGAAATGCCCTCTAAAGCTCAAAGTCTGTCATTCAGGAGGGTTATTGAAGGACTCCTCCCTCCCAGAGCAGAGTTTGTGGTCTTGATTACCAGGGGCCGAGTCAGCAAAAAGCCACAAGCACAGCTTAATGACACAGTTCTGTCATTAGGTGGTTTCCCTCGCTCTCAATTTGACTCAAATGTCATTCTAGACATTCGTCATTAGATGTACTGATAGTGCTCTAAAAATGCACACACACACACACACGTACATGACCATATCCTGCCACCAGACCCAGGAGATAACTGTGTGCGTGTGCGTGTGCGTGTGTGTGTGTGTGTGAGTGCAGGCGGTCCAGAGTGTGTCTTTGGACCGCAGCTGGACCCGGGGGTTTGAGTGTGTGACTGGCCCCAGGACAGCTGTGTGACAGGGTGGACCAGGGGGTTTGAGCGTGTGACTGGCCCCAGGACAGCTGTGTGACAGGGTGGACCAGGGCCAGGTGCCAATAGGGCGTTAACTGTTGTAATAAACGATTGGCGATGGACCAACATAGATTTTTTACAACTGTAATAAGAAGGGTCGTAGGTAAATGATTTAGTTTCCTAGTCTGTGTGTGTGTGTGTTAGCCCTCTGCCTGTCCACCCACCAGGCTGGTCCGGGGCCTGCTGTGTGTGTGTCTGTAACCAGGGCAGCATCGTAGCCATCGGACAGGAAAGTGTGTGTGTGTGTGTGTGGTGAAGGTCATCCTGACTTCATCCCATCCCCCCCTCCCTCTCACTCTCCCCCACCCTTACTCCACCCGCTCTCCCCCTCCCTACCTTACTCCACCCCCCTCCCTCTCCCCCTCCCCACCCTTGCTCCCCCCGCCCTCCCTCATCAGACATCTGATAAACATTACAGTCAGATTGCCAAGAAAAACTGGAGACATTGTTTTTGTCTCCTCAACGGATAAGGGCTTTTGGAACACAGACATGGATAATGACAGCCGTGTAATAGCCTTTTAGTCTGGAGTCTGTTTTAATCTGTGGCACTGCTGCAAACTGCCTGAGGTAGGGCCAGGGCACTGCTGCAAACTGCCTGAGGTAGGGCCAGGGCACTGCTGCAAACTGCCTGAGGTAGGGCCAGGGCACTGCTGCAAACTGCCTGAGGTAGGGCCAGGGCACTGCTGCAAACTGTCTGAGGTAGGGCCAGGGCACTGCTGCAAACTGCCTGAGGTCGAGCTAGTTCTTAAGAGTAACAATGGATTCATTTAGTTTTTGCCCAAAGTGACATTCAGAAGCGGATTCAAACCTGTGACCTCTTGACCCGCAGTCAGTGACCTTCCGCTGAGTGATACCTGTCCTTCTCTGTGTGGATGAGAGCTGTTTTGGCATGCAGAATGCTGTCCTCCTCTGTGTGGATGAGAGCTGGCATGCAGAATGCTGTCCTCCTCTGTGTGGATGAGAGCTGGCATGCAGAATGCTGTCCTCTGTGTGGATGAGAGCTGGCATGCAAAATGCTGTCCTCTGTGTGGATGAGAGCTGGCATGCAGAATGCTGTCCTCTGTGTGGATGAGAGCTGGCATGCAGAATGCTGTCCTCTGTGTGGATGAGAGCTGGCATGCAGAATGCTGTCCTCCTCTGTGTGGATGAGAGCTGGCATGCAGAATGCTGTCCTCCTCTGTGTGGATGAGAGCTGGCATGCAGAATGCTGTCCTCCTCTGTGTGGATGAGAGCTGGCATGCAGAATGCTGTCCTCTGTGTGGATGAGAGCTGGCATGCAGAATGCTGTCCTCTGTGTGGATGAGAGCTGGCATGCAGAATGCTGTCCTCCTCTGTGTGGATGAGAGCTGGCATGCAGAATGCTGTCCTCCTCTGTGTGGATGAGAGCTGGCATGCAGAATGCTGTCCTCCTCTGTGTGGATGAGAGCTGGCATGCAGAATGCTGTCCTCCTCTGTGTGGATGAGAGCTGGCATGCAGAATGCTGTCCTCCTCTGTGTGGATGAGAGCTGGCATGCAGAATGCTGTCCTCCTCTGTGTGGATGAGAGCTGGCATGCAGAATGCTGTCCTCCTCTGTGTGGATGAGAGCTGGCATGCAGAATGCTGCAGTGTGAGTCTGAAGTGTGGTCCCACCTCCCCTGTGTGCTGTCCCTGCAGTGTGCCCCCCCGGCACGTTCGGCCCAGGCTGCAGCCAGGCCTGCCAGTGCCCCGGGAGGCGTCAGCGGTGTCATCCTGCCACCGGGACGTGTACCTGCATACCTGGTTACTACGGAAACCGCTGTGAGCTGAGTAAGCGTATTTTTGGGGGGTATTTTGGCTCAACACTGTGAACACTGAGGCTCAGAATTGACCGAATGTACACTCTCTTTAAATCTCCCTCCCTCCCACCCACCCCCTCCCTCCCTGCCTCCCTCCCTCCCTCCCTGCCTCCCTGCCTCCCTCCCTCCCCCCCCCTCCCTCCCTCCCCCCCCTCTCCTCCCTCCCCCCCCTCCCTCCCCCCTCCCTCCCTCCCTCCCTCTCCCTCCCCTCACCAGAGTGTCGAGCAGGGACATACGGGCTGAGGTGTAAGTCCCGGTGCAGGTGCACCAACGGAGGGCGCTGTGACCCCCAGACAGGGTCCTGCCAGTGCCCGCCAGGCTACATAGGAGCCACCTGCAGCACGGGTGGGTCCGCTCTCCAGAGTGTCTATCTGCCACAGGACGCCTCCTGTCAGGTACACATGTCTGAAGCTTGTGTGGTTTTAACACAGGTTGTCCAGCCGGGCATTATGGGAAGGACTGTGCCCGGCTGTGCAGCTGTGAGGAGAGAGGACAGTGCCACCCAGTGACGGGGATGTGTAACTGCGCCCCAGGCACGACCGGACTGTCCTGTCAGCACGGTAATTACCTTCCCCCTCCCACCTCTACCACAGAGAGCCCTGAGTGTTTCAGACGTAAATCTACTGGAAACAGGCAATGAACTCATCAGAAATGAAGGCTCTGATTGGCAACTGGGAAACCGTCCAAGATAAGGAGGGTGAATGTTCAGATGGGTGTTTAGTTAGAGAACTCTCCTTTTCCGCCGTCTGAGGAGGTACAGGGCAGGGGGACAAAAGCAACCTTTGCTCTCTAATCTCCCTGTTTATCACACGCCAGTGTGTAAGGGGTTTTCCATCTCAGACCCACGTTCTCTTAAGAGCGTACATCACACTGCTCTCTGAGGAAGCTCTGCTTGTGTTCGTGTGTTGAATGTTTACAGAGACTGATAAGTAACAGCTTTTCTGTGTTCCGTGTAGATGGAACTGCCGGAGAAATAAATAAATAAAAGCAAGGAGAATCAAAGGGATTCGCTTACTGTTTTCCCAATCTAAATTACCCTAAGAACATGATTGTCCTTTTATATCTCTGCCAAATGAGGCCACTTTACCATCTTACTAATGAACTACTGCTTAAATAAACGTGTGTGTGTGGCATGTGTGTAAACGTGTGTGTGTGTGTGGCATGCGTGTAAACGTGTGTGTGTGTGGCATGTGTGTACATGTGCAGTATGGTTTTAGTGTGCATCCGTCTGTGGGTGTGTCAGAGTTGAGCTTTGTGGTGGAACTTTTGAGCTCAGTAAAGAGCCTCTTCTGTGGGGTGACGTAGCCCTCGCTCTGTTCCTCCAGTGTGCCCTAGGGGGCGCTATGGGCTGAAGTGCAAACACAAGTGCAGCTGTCAGAACGGGGCGCTGTGTGACGCCAGGGACGGGACCTGCAGGTGTGGACTGGGCTGGACCGGAGCCCGCTGTGACATGGGTAAGAGGACACGGTGCCATACACACACACACACATATTCTGCTCCTGTGTGTTTCTGCTCCTGTAAGAACAGTGTGTTTCTGTTCCTGTAAGAACAGTGTGTGTTTCTGCTCCTGTAAGAACAGTGTGTGTTTCTGCTCCTGTGTGTTTCTGTTCCTGTAAGAACAGTGTGTGTTTCTGTTCCTGTAAGAACAGTGTGTGTTTCTGCTCCTGTGTGTTTCTCCAGTGTGTTTCTGCTCCTGTAAGAACAGTGTGTGTTTCTGTTCCTGTAAGAACAGTGTGTTTCTGCTCCTGTGTGTTTCTCCAGTGTGTTTCTGCTCCTGTAAGAACAGTGTGTGTTTCTGCTCCTGTAAGAACAGTGTGTGTTTCTGCTCCTGTGTGTTTCTCCAGTGTGTTTCTGCTCCTGTAAGAACAGTGTGTGTTTCTGTTCCTGTAAGAACAGTGTGTGTTTCTGCTCCTGTGTGTTTCTCCGGTGTGTTTCTAAGAACAGTGTGTGTTTCTGTTGGCTGCAGCGTGTGTCCAGGCGAGGTATGGAGCTGACTGCGAGCTGGCCTGTTCTTGCCAGAACAACGGAACATGTGATCGTTTCACCGGCTTGTGCAGCTGCCCTGCAGGGTTCTACGGCCCGACCTGCGAACACCGTGAGTATC
>CM042852.1:15744594-15784594 GCA_023658055.1 Thaleichthys pacificus | reverse complement strand
ACTCCAAGAAGCCATCCTTAGTTTACTTCTCTCGTTCAGTCTAACAGTGTAAGTGTGGGGATTTACCAGAACTATAAATCCAGCAGCCTTACCTCGAGGTGCCCACTGTAGAGTAAGGACTAGTATTACCTTATTAACTCATTTAATTCATCCATTCAAATTCATTTGCAATGTGAATTGGAATGTCTTCGGTCACACGGGATTTTCCTATTCCACGTGTGGATGCGATACATTCACTACTGGATGGAACTCAACATGTAAGACGATTGAAGCCCAAATGACGACCTTTTATCCAGACCCATTTAAAACATTCTGCAATTGATGATGCAAGTGCTAACTAGTGTTTGGATGTTTTTTTGTTGGTAGAATCAAGGAGAGTGGAGTCCAACAACAGCCTGGTGGTTGTTTCACTGCCACGCCTTTCGGGTTAGATTTGTTGTAAATAAAGCACATCATGACCGCATCCTCAGAGCGGCTGGGTCCATCAATAACAGTTACCGCCTTGAATCACCAGGGGACAAGAACACATTCTTTAATGAAAGCAGGGAAGAGATTTGTCCTGTCTGTCCCTGTTACTGAAGGAGGAGGAGGACAGGGGGGGGGGGGGGGGGGGAGGTGTCACCAAGATTGGAAACACAGCTAAAAGTTGATGTGATGATTTGTGTAGTTCCCCCTATTGAGGCTCTGCTTGGTGCCAACCGAGGCCCTCCTCAGGAGTCCCTCCCTCCTTACCAATGTTTCCCCTGGCATTTCAGCCAGCGACGCTGCCAAGCCAATCACCCTGAGAGCCAGCTGTGTGTGCCCTCTGGGGTGTGATGTGTCTGTGTGTGTGTGGTGTGGGGGGGGGGGGGGCAGGGTGTGTGTGAGCCTGGCAGGCTGGGTGGTGGTGGAGCTGGTGGGCGGGGCCATAATGAGGCCTGGTGGATTCTGTGCCTCTGCCAGCTGTCCCATTAGCTGAGTGGCTCCCAGCCCTGGGCAAGGCTGCCCACAATGCCCACCCAACCACACACATGTACACACACACACACACACACACACGCACACGCACAATCCTAATCCTTAAACATATTTCATGTAGATCAAGGAAATGGTTTGTTAACTGGAAACCATGGACCCCTTTTCTTCTTCGTGTCATGGTGTAATCCTGTCAGGAGCGTGTTGTGGAGCTCCCAGCACTTCTGCTGCCAGCTCCATCCTCACAGGAGCCTTTGTGTGGATCGCCAGGCTAATATGCTAAAAACTTGTGAAAGCATGTGGCTTAAGAGTCAGGACGCACGGACACCCTGCTATGCGCCGTTAATCCACACTGAGCGAATACCAACGAGACCCAACGCCTCTGTTGGCCTCACAGTCGGACCCAAAACACATCGTCACGGCGATGGAGACACTTTTTTTTTTTCTTCATAATTTGGTGTCATTTTAAAAGGAGAATGCCGCTGCGAGGATCCTAACGTCCCATTGGCCAGAAAGGCTGACCAACACAGTCACACACACTCCATTACAGTCCTGTTCTCATGGGGTTGACCCCTGCTGACCTCATCAGACCTGCTCGCCCCCACTCTGACCTCATCAAAGATGGACATCCTACAGCGCCCGTGGACTGGACAACACGCAACAAAAACCTCCCATCCATTAAGAAGCCAGGAGCACTGTAAGCAGAGTCAGGGCCAGAGTTCCTCACTGTCACAACTGAAGCTCCCCCCCCCCTCCCCCCCCCCAGGCCCTCGGTGGACAATCCAGTCAGGGCCCCAGTCACAATATCCGCCCACACAGCCTGCTGGTGATGGAGGGGGTCTGACAGGGTTAGGGGGGCCGGCTGTAGGACGGGGCCCTCATTGAGCTCTTGAGCGATGAGCCAGGTCATCACATCGCTCCACCTCATCCATCATGCCACACAAACGTCCCACACAAAGAGACACAGTCCTGTCTCTGCCCCCGACACATTCAGACTCTCTCTCCTCCGCTTCTTGGCTCTCTCTGTGTGTTTGCCAAAGAGCATCAGCATTTCTAATCAGTCTATTTTGCTTTGCGCCCTGGGAGCTGTTCGCTTTGCGCCCTGGGAGCTGTAGGAGGATTCAGGTGGCTGTTCTAATCAGGTGGGAGGAAGACATCAGAGATGTGACAGAGAGAGAGACACAGAGGATAGAGAGAAAGAGAGAAAGAGAGAGACAGAGGAGAGAGAGGACAGAGAGGAGAGAGAGAGAGGTGAGAGAGTGGAGAGCGACAGAGAGGAGAGAGAGTGGAGAGAGGGATGGAGAGAAAAAGGGAGAGAGACAGAGAGGAGAGAGAGGGAGGGAGAGAAAAAGGGAGAGAGACGGACACGAGAGAGGAAAGAGAAAGACAGAAGAGACGTAGTAAAGCAACAAGGCGGGAGACGAGAGAGAACGCACTAGAGCTGGAGATTGACAGAAAGGAAGCGAAAGCCACAGACATGTAGGGACATTAATAGAGCAGAAGTACTTTGTAGTCCTTATTTCTTAGTTGCTCCTCCCACAGTATTGAATTGAAATGCATTACAGTTACATTGTAGAAAGCATAAACAAAGTACCTCAACTTGCTGATTACTTTTTAAAACGGATTATAAACAAAACAACAACGACAAAAACAACAATCTGGTCCCTCAAAATGGATCAACGTATATAATCTGTTATTTCTTATAGGTCTGGCACAAGGGATTAACATGGACTCAACATCACACAAGCTTGCAGACAACCGTAAAAAACGTCAGACATAGATCTAATCAGACCAATCATGCTTTAATGAAGAAATGATGGCATTTTTATTTGATCATTCTTTATAAGGATTTTTCATTTTCTTACATTTGAATCAGTTCATTTTCATACAAAAAAAACGAGTTAATATCTATGCATGGACCTGTTTCATTAGAAGAATAAGAGAGAATGGTGTTTAATACTATCCGGCACTCAGGACATATTCTACAAACCCCACAGAACGCTCCGTGGAAGTTCTCTGTACAGCGGGGAGAGCAGTACTATTCAGTAAACAAACTACAGTTTGCCAAGAAATAAATACAATTCTCAACGTACAACAGCAACAACAACAACACCGACATAAATGAAGAACACAAAAAAAAAGAAAAAAAAGAATCATGATTGTCCAAAAAAAAAAAAATGAAAGACACACAAAGATGGAGTCGCTAACAACTAGCATTTAGGCTATGTAGTGGTATGATTGGCTGCCTACTGTGAGTTTGGGCTGAAGAGGAAGAGGCCTTGTGGGGGTTTTAAAGAACGACAATACATCTCAGTACTTGCTACTCAGTAAAAAAAAACGTGGTTTTCTTCCACTAAAAAGACAATCTATTTATATCTTTTCACAGATGCACAGGTGGGCAGGATGGAGAGAGCAGTTGACAGTCTTGTGTGCAGTGCTTGGATTGTGCAGACACAAGCACCTCGGCAAAATAACAGGCAATGTAGAAGGCTGGTCTGGTCACTGTTTTTTTAAACTATTTTCTTTCTTTTAAGATCTTTAGAGACTGTAACCGTGGTGATGTTGTGAATGCCTTTGTGTCTGAAGCTCAGGAGGGACTTTCATGTGAACCCCCGGCTGCAATTCAACCCCACCTTTCCACACACACTTTTCCAAAGTATACTATCTCTAGGGCCAGCTTTGCTTCTCCGGGGGGTTCCGGGAGGTCACGATGATGGGGGGGGGGGGGGGGGGGGGGCAGGGTTAAGGAAACGGTGGGGCACTTCTGAACTAGGTGTTCAAATACAACCTCTAACACACGTCTAGTGGCCCTCAGCTCTTCCTATTGGATAAGAGACACTTCAGACACGTAAGCATGTGGGGTTCCCTCCATCCCCCCTGTCCAACAGCTGCCTTTGCTGTGCAAAACATAGAAACTCAAACGGAATAAATACAGCTATTATTATTCAGCATTATTATTGTCATTATTATCATCACTATCATCATTGTCAATATTAACGAGGGTAACCGGATGTAGCGGTGGTGGGCTGTTTGGGCGGTGGCGCGGGTCTGGGGCGACCCTGCCAGCATGTAAGGGTTCTGCTCAGCAGTCTCTGATGAGCCAGGCTCCACAGACCATGCTGCCGGACCAGGGGGCTCCCAGTGCCATAGGTCGGGGTCAGAAGGGGGGCTATCATACATGGCTGAGGGACTGGATGGCGCTGGACTCAGCGGCAGCACGGGCCAGGCTGTGCCACATGCTGGCAGGGGAGTGGGAGGCCGGGTGGAGCGCGTCCTTGTCAGCCAGGGAGAGCATCATGGCGTAGGCCTGGAGGGATGGAGGGGAGAGGGGTTAGACCACAACACACACACAGGTACACACACACACACACAGGTACACACACACACAGGTACACACACACACACAGACAGGTACACACACACAGACAGGTACATACACACACACACACAGAAAGGTACCCCCCTGTACAACCCCCCCCCCCCCCCCACACACACACACACACACACAGGTACACACCACACACACACGCAGCATGTGTTACCTGGGACTTGGACTTCCTGTACAGGGGCTGTTTGATGGTCTCCACCAGACTAGAGGAGCTGAAGGAGGCTGCGTCACCATCACTGAACTCGCTCTCCTCCATCTTATGCATGTCAGAGAGCTGGCGGATGTGATCGAGCGCTGAGTATCCACTCTGATCATCCTCCTCATACCTGCTGTGGACGAGGGAGAAGCAGACTTTAGCACGTTAGCATGTTAGCACGCCGCACGACCGCTAGCCAAGTCTGCCTACACAACTTTCGACTTTCAGACAGAGGAATGGACATGGCCTTTCCCTCCGACCCAGGGGCTCATGAGGGTGTTCAGACCCAGGGCCTCATGAGGGTGTTCAGACCCAGGGCCTCATGAGGGTGTTCAGACCCAGGGCCTCATGAGGGTGTTCAGACACAGGGCCTCATGAGGGTGTTCAGACCCAGGGCCTCATGAGGGTGTTCAGACCCAGGGGCCTCATGAGGGTGTTCAGACCCAGGGCCTCATGAGGGTGTTCAGACCCAGGGCCTCATGAGGGTGTTCAGACACAGGGCCTCATGAGGGTGTTCAGACCCAGGGCCTCATGAGGGTGTTCAGACCCAGGGCCTCATGAGGGTGTTCAGACCCAGGGCCTCATGAGGGTGTTCAGACCCAGGGCCTCATGAGGGTGTTCACAGTGTTTGGTTCGCTCACCTCCGTGGAGACGGTTTGCAGCTCAGGTCCACATCATCCGCTCCCTCGAAGTCGATGTCGTCTTGCGCGACGTCGTCGTCGTCATGGTTACAGGGAAGTGTTTCATCTCCCGGTTTCCCGGCAGAATCACTGTGCTCCTCGTCTTCCTCGTCGTCGGGGCCAACAAGCTCCTCCCCATCCTCCGGGTCGCGGGACCCCCGGGTGGCCTGGAGGGGCTTCTCCTCCCCATTCAACCTGGGAAGGACAGACACCGCACATGAACCACACCGCACTACAACCACACCACACATGAACCACACATCAACCACACCACACATGAACCACACATCAACCACACCACACATCAACCACACATCAACCACACCACACATCAACCACACATCAACCACACCACACATGAACCACACCGCACTACAACCACACCACACTACAACCACACCACACATCAACCACACTCAAAAGCACACTCTTCATGCAGTCCAGCCCCCTGCACCATCGCACACTTCAACCACACGCTGCACACAAGGTGCATCATTCGCTAATTCTCTAACTATGAGGGGAGAAAGAGAGAAAGAGAGAGAGAAAGTGATAGATGGGAAACGGACTGGATGAGAGATACGGAGAGCGAGTGAGAAAAAGAGAGAGAGAAAGAAATATAGAAAGAAAGGAGAAGAGGGAAAAGTGAATTGACAGAGAGACAGAGAAAGTGAGACAGAGAAAGAGAGAGAGAGAAGGAAGAGAGGAGAAAGAGAGAGAGCTTGGCATGGCAGCTGAGGCAGATCTACATCCATTGTGTCATAGAGGCAGGGAGGGGAGGCAGGGAGGGGAGGCAGGGAGGGGAGGCAGGGAGGCCCCTTTGGGTACTGGATCGGTCCGCCACTTAGCTGGGCCGCTCTGCCTCTCTGCCTGTTTATTTTCCTACTATCTCGTATTCATCTAATAGGCAAAATATTTAGCTGACAGCCCCATTTGGTGGGAGAGTTATGAGAGCGTTGCCAACCAGCCCATTTCCCAGTCCCTCCGGAGAGAAGGCCAGCTATCCAAACTCTCTGTGTCTTAATCTGCCCACTGCCTCTGCGCCACAGGAAACCACCATTTGGTAAATCATCTGGAACCACATTTAGACTGATTCACTAATTACACTCAGGGATGTCTTTCGTCAGCTCGCAAAAATGCAATTTCTGCACAAAGAGTCCAGAAAGCAGGAGAGGGAAAGAAAGTAAAAGATTGACAGAGAGACAGAGAGAAAGAAACAGAAAGAGAGACATGAAGATGAATTAAGAAAAGAACAGAACATATTATAACCAAACTCCCCTCAGAGATGACAACATTCTTACAAACAGGATGTGATGCGTTTTAAAAAGCGGCTCACAAACTGAACAAATGCGGCAAAAAATAGGGGAAATTATTGAAGTCTATATTTGTGCACAGCGCAGAATCAACACTGTACGGATGTAGATTCAGATACAACAGAAGTATTTCAGGAGATGTTTTACTGAGTTTTTGAGAGTTTCTAAAAAGCAGTGCCCCCTGGTGGAGGAGAAGCACTAGGCAGCCTGTACACTTAGGGTGCAGTGTCCAGACTGCAGGACTACACAAGGGGACAAGCTCCGGGAGACAAAGAGCGAGCTCTATGATTGAGAAAACAGATTCGCTAATTACGCTTTCAAACGTGGTAATTTGCTGGGGATAAAGTATCTATCATAAGTAGTCAGGAGCACAGCACTTTGAAAGGAAACATGAGCTGACCTCTTGACCTCAGAGTTCTACCCTCTTCCTGTAGGCAGACATGTTGGGTCCAGATGTGGCCTGCTCACATCTGCAAGTCTCTCTCTCTCCTCATGTCTCTCTCTCTCTCCCTCTCTCTTTCTCTCTCTCTTTCTCTCTCTCTTCTCTCTCTCTCTTCTCCCTCTCTCTTCTCTCTGTCTGTCTCCTTCCCTCTCTCTCTTCTCTTTCTTCTCTCTCTTTGTCTCCCTCCCTCTCTCTCCCCATGTCTCTCTCTCTCTTCTCTCTCTCTCCTGTCTACACTTCATGTCCTCCAGACCGACCCAGACTGGGAGATCTCTATCTTCTCCCCGATCTCTCCCTGATCACTCCAAGACAGATATAAATAAACCTATCAACCTTCTTGCTCCACTAGCTCACTTTAAACTCTCCTTCGAGTTTCAGGAATTTATTTGCATAATCATGAAAGATAATTGTATGCACACAGATATCTTTGCACATGCATGGCCAAAAGTCAACAGTTAAAATGAGCCCCTGCACGTTTCCAAATGTTGTAATTATCCAGAATGTCAGTTATGATCATGTTTTACCCAGAACCCCCCTGGGCAACATTGTAATTAATAAAGTCTTTGGACTGTAGAGCAGCAGGGGTCTCGTGGGGTCAAGCAAGGCCGTGTCCACTGGTGTTTGCCTATAATCATCTCCCTGTTTACCCCACAGCTCTGAATGACTGCTGAAGAAACAGACAGACTAGTCCCACGTCTGTTCAGGCTGTTCTGCTGAAGTCGTTCACACACAAAGACCGACACACATTCACACACACACACACACAATAATAAACACCCACATCCATGACACTTACCCTTCCTCAGAATGGTCAGGAGATGCCTGGCTCTGGCCTGTGTTGCCGATGAAGTTTCGTATTTCATTGAAGTAGGAGTCTTCCTTGTCGTCTAGTATAGCACTGCTACTGTCCAGCTCCGAGCGGGGGGAGGACATAGCAGTGCCTGGACACACACACACACACACACAGACACACACACACACATCAGTCAGGACTCCACATTGGGACTCACAGTGAATTTAACTTTACAACAATATCCGTCACTGTGAGATCTGACCACACAGGCTTCACACAGGGAGAGCCTCTCAGACAGAGAGCTGACCACACAGGCTTCACACAGGGAGAGGAGTGTCATTTACAGAGCTACTGTAGTAAATTATTTTTGATTAATTGGAGACGTCCAGTTTATGACTGGCTGCTGGCCCCATGTCCCTGGTCTCCAGAACTATTTCAGTCTTAGCAGCACAGTCTCTCAGACTAACAGTCTTGGTTTCTGCTGTAAAAGCAATTCAGTCAGAGAAAATATGGAATATAATTTGTTGTCCCAGAGCCGCAGACAGATTTATTCAATCTGCTTCTGCAGGTACATAAATGCTCTAGCAATAAGCAAATTAAATTTCAAATCGTATAGCTCGAGACTTTACAGTTGCGTTTCAGATTGAGTGAGTGCTCTGCGGTAGCTGCTGGTGTGGTTGAATCAGCGGTCGTGTGGCGGTCATGTAGCGGTCGTGTGGCGGTCATGTAGCGGTCGTGTGGCGGTCGTGTGGCGGTCATGTAGCGGTCATGTGGCGGTCGTGTGGCGGTCGTGTGGCGGTCGAGTAGCGGTCGTGTGGCGGTCGTGTAGCGGTCGTGTAGCGGTCGTGTAGCGGTCGAGTAGCGGTCGTGTAGCGGTCGTGTGGCGGTCGTGTAGCGGTCGTGTAGCGGTCGTGTAGCGGTCGTGTGGCGGTCGTGTGGCGGTCGTGTAGCGGTCATGTAGCGGTCGAGTAGCGGTCGTGTAGCGGTCGTGTAGCGGTCGTGTAGCGGTCGTGTAGCGGTCGAGTAGCGGTCGTGTAGCGGTCGTGTAGCGGTCGAGTAGCGGTCGTGTAGCGGTCGTGTAGCGGTCGTGTAGCGGTCGTGTAGCGGTCGTGTAGCGGAGCTGTGGTTCACCTGAGACGTTACCGTTCTCGTGCTTCTTCAGGTGGCGGTCCAGGTTGGTCTGCTGGCCAAAACAGCGGTCACACAGGTGACACTTGAAGGGCTTCTCCTTGTTGTGGATGTTGCGGATGTGTCGTTGCAGGTTGGAGGAGATGCTGAAGGAGCGGTCACAGTATTTACACCTGCGGAGAGGAACACAGGTGAGCTCTCAGTATTCAGCACAGAGAGGAACACAGGTGAGCTCTCAGTATTCAAGCACAGTGGCTGAACATGGTTCTCACATGGTTCTCACATGGTTCTCACATGGTTCTGACATGGTTCTCACATGGTTCTGACATGGTTCTCACATGGTTCTCACATGGTTCTGACATGGTTCTCACATTCTCATAGGGGAAAACGCCACACGCCAACACAAACTTTTACAGACGAATGTTTCCCCTTTCTCACACAAGACAAATGAGCTTGTGGAAGGTGAAACGGCACTGTCTCTTATCTCAAGCCAACACAACAAAAATCACATTCTTTTCTCACAAAATAAGCATGCAGCTAATGTGTTTTTCACCCCCTGAAATCAGAGACGAAGCCAAGTTTCTTCATGCAAAATTATACAAGATGATTACATCTTTTCTTTTGCTGGAATTAACTGGCTTGATTGGTCGTCCCTTAGGAACACCAGTTATCTTGCTAAAAACTGCAATAAACAGCCAATCTTGAAAGCCGTTCCAGCAGTGTAGTGGAGTCACAATGGGGCAGCTCAGGGCTCTTTCTGCCTCCCCTGTGGTCAGCTGGCTTCACTGAGGCTGGGGCTGCCTGTGGTCAGCTGGCTTCACTGAGGCTGGGGATGCCTTGTGGGATTAGGCCTGCAGCTGGAGCTGGGGTTGAGGCTGGGGTTGAGGCTGGGGCTGAGGCTGGGGTTGAGGCTGGGGTTGAGGCTGGGGCTGAGGCTGGGGTTGAGGCTGGGGCTGAGGCTAGGGCTGAGGCTGGGGTTGGGGCTGGGACCAGGATCCCACCAGGATCTGGACATCTGACTATGTTTCTCATCACCTACATCACCTCTCCATACCTCCATCCAAACACACCCCTGCTCTCTCTCCAACAACCATATTTCTTCAGGCAAATTACTTTATTGTATTAAAACTGTTTAAGACGTCTGCAGCACAGTAAAAGATAGAAGAATGCTCTCCTAACTGTGGACAACAGGAATGTTCTGGGAAAACCTCCACCAGGCTGGAGAACCTCCACCAGGCTGGGAGAACCTCCACCAGGCTGGAGAACATCCACCAGGCTGGGAGAACCTCCACCAGGCTGGAGAACCTCCACCAGGCTGGAGAACATCCACCAGGCTGGGAGAACCTCCACCAGGCTGGAGAACCTCCACCAGGCTGGAGAACCTCCACCAGGCTGGAGAACATCCACCAGGCTGGAGAACATCCCCAGACAGATGAGAGCTCTCTGGAAGAACTCACCGCGCACACACGTGTTAGTACATGTGTGTTTTCCCACCAGGCTCGTTTGGTGGAGCGCATGTGTTCTCTGAGAGACTTGGTTAGTCAGTGTGTAAGGTTTGACACGGACATTCACCAATGACCTGATGTCCGAATGAAAAGCTTTCCATTCTGCATTGTGTGTGTTCACAGGCTGAGACAGAGTGGGAGGAGGAGGCAGGGGGAGGAGGAGGACTCCTGTCAGCCAGACTCGGGTTCGGACTTCCCACAGCCATGAGGCCTCCTTATAAGGCAGGGTATGCTCAGCCATGATAACACACACTCACACACACACACACAACACACACAACACACACAATTATCCAGCAAGACTTATAGCTATTTGTTTATCCTGGCACCCAAGGGTGAATGCTAACATTGCTGTCCTAATGCTCTTTGAGGGAAACAGGGTGATCATAGTTGTGTATGTTCCAGCAGGTGAGTGTGTACTGACAGGTGAGTGTGTGTGTGTGTCTCACCTGTAAGGCTGCTCTCCTGTGTGTGTCCGGAGATGACGGGTCAAGTTGGCGGAGCGAGGGAATATTTTGCCACAGTACCTAGAGAGAGAGAGAGGACATGCAATGATGTTGTTTCTTTGGCTTTACACAGCACAGACACCAAGACCATACCCGCTCATCTTCTACTTGCATCTGCTGATCTCTCTGTTTGTGATTAACATATTTCATTAATCAGTGTGTAATAAACCACAGAGCTTAGTGTACAGCTCCACACACAAATACACACACCACACAAACGCTCACACACACACACAACGCTCACACACACACAGCGGCAGATCAAAGCCCTGTCGGGGTCCGAAAGCACAAATCTGAATCTGTTAATCAGGACTAACTCTACCCCGACCAGCGTTAGCCGCCGTAGGAGACGGACAGACGTGGGAGATGGGATGTGCGTCGCCATGGTTACCTGCAGGTGTAGCGCTCCTTGCCCTTGCGCAGCAGCGTTTCCGGGAGGGCGTTCGACGGAGCTCTGAAGTCAAACATGGAGGGAACCTGAGCGCAGGAGGTCACCTGACTCTGGCTTCAGCGAACCAAACGTCTCCAGCTTCTCAGCCATGTTCTCAATGGCTGACATCTGTGGAGAGAGAGAGAGACATAGAGAGAGAGAGAGAGAGAGAGGGAGGGAGAGAGAGAGAGAGAGAGGGAGGGAGAGAGAGAGAGGAAGAGAGACAGAGAGAGAGAGAGAGAGAGAGAGAGAGAGAGAGAGAGAGAGAGAGGGAGAGGGAGAGGAGAGAGAGAGAGAGAGAGAGAGAGAGGGAGAGGGAGAGAGAGAGGGAGAGAGACACACAGAGAGAGAGAGAGAGAGAGAGGGAGAGGGAGAGAGACACACAGAGAGAGAGAGAGAGACCTTGGTTAGAGGTTCTGTAGAGCAGGACTGAAAGTCATGACAGGACTTAGAGCAAAAGGGACGTAAGTGACATTTTTTTTATTTTACGGGTGAGCAAAAAAATTACTTTTGATTGATTGTAATTATTTAATTAAAAACAACATATTTAAGGAATGTAAACTTTCATTGAAATTAGGCTTCAAGAAAATTACATTTCCAAAGATAATAATAAAAAATAAAAAAATGTACTTATGCCTATTTTGCTACAAACTCAATTGAAGGGTTTCACTTATGCCTTAAATGTTTTTGCCATTTTGATGTAGCTAATCAAGACCTATAAATGATATATAAAGCAATTTTGTTCTGCAAAGATGTCCGGCTCGCTCCTTTTGCTCCAGTCCTACACAGCCAGAATTATGTTTTTCCACCATAATTTTTTCTCTCATATTTTCTTCCATTGAAAATCTCCCCAAAATTATTGTAAAGATATTATTTTGGTCAACACTTCTAATCAAAATCCCCAAATATGAATGGTCACTTTTCTTTGGAGGATTTTTACCAACCATAACTTAAAAATAAATATTTTTTTCTGTTCTTAATATATCAGATATTTTGGTCATTGCTGATTATATTTTACACAATGTTCCACCAAACAAGGCAAAGCAGTCCCTTACACACACACACACACACACACACAAAAGGAAAGGGATAACACAATCTACTAATTATGGGTAACATTTGCTTTTCAAAGATGTTTGATGTGTGCATGGATGCCCGTGTGTGTGCATGTGTGTGTGAGAGAGCGTGTGTGTGCATGTGTGTGTGCATGTGTGTGTGCATGTGTGTGTGAGAGAGCGTGTATGTGCATGTGTGTGTGCAGCCAAATTAACCGTCAGCACTGTGCAAATTTGAGGGAGAAAATGTATACTTTTGATTTGTGTTGTGTGAGTGTGTGTATGTGTGTGTGTTGGGGTGGGTGTGAGTGTGTGTGTGTGTGTTGGGGGGGGGTGTGAGTGTGTGTGGGTGTGTGTTGGGGGGGGGTGTGAGTGTGTGTGTGTTGGGGGGGGGGGTGTGTGGGTGTGTGTTGGGGGGTGTGAGTGTGTTTGTGTGTGTGTTGGGGGGGTGTGAGTGTGTGTGGGTGTGTGTTGGGGGGGTGTGAGTGTGTGTGGGTGTGTGTTGGGGGGGGTGTGAGTGTGTGTGGGTGTGTGTTTGCGTGGGGCAGACGAGTGATTCATGTCCATTGCTGGGCTGTAAACCATTGTGTAGAGAATGTAGGCAGACAGCACATTTGTCAATATGAAGGATGTTGACGTAACTGATCAAGGGCCAGACACGGGTAATAATGATATGGCTGTGCTGGGTGGGGTGGGACGGGAGCGGCCTGGGGGGGCGGGGGCTGGGGGGGTGGGGGGGGCGGGGGCTGGGGGGGGCCCCAGGGCATGTCAGCTCATCACAGTAGAGGCTGTTTTTAAGGGGCCGCACATTTGCATTATTTTGCGTGTATTGCATTTCCAGTGTGTTCCTTATTCTTATTTCAATAAGGCTACAAATCACTAGTGATCCACGGCCCTGCTCCTAGCCTGACATTTCATCTCACTGTTCCACCCCCTGTCAGTCTGACACGGGCAGGGAAACAGACAGGAGGAGGGAGGGAAAAGAGAATTGGAGGAGGGAGAGAGAGAAAGAGAGAGACATAGAAAGAGAGAGAGAGAAAGTGAGAGAAAAAAAGAGAGATTGAAAGAGAGAGCGAGAGAGAGAGAAAGCGAGAGAGCGTGTTGACTGATGAATGACAACAACCACATAATTTGATTGGCCTACGAGGACCATAGGCCCAGTGTAAGGTTCGTATCGCAGTTCCTGCATTCTGACTGGCTAGGAGGATGTGAAGTGTCAGTTCAGTTTGATAATGAATATGCCAATGCTCCGTAAGGGAGGGGGGGGGGGGGGTGAATGGGGTAGAAATCCAATTCTTCGGAATGTATTTCATAAAGATCGTTACGGCAACAGGGTGGCTACGTTTTCCATAGCTCCATAAGAGGCCGTAATTCTAGGTAGCATTAGTGGGTCCTAAAGCTGTCCAACACAGTGAGTCTCTGAGATAAGACTGTTCAGCTGCCCAACACAGTGAGTCTCTGAGATAAGACTGTTCAGCTGCCCAACACAGTGAGTCTCTGAGATAAGACTGTTCAGCTGTCCAACACGGTGAGTCTCTGAGATAAGACTGTTCATCTGCGGAGCTGCTGGACATGCCCACCCTGTCTCCTCCTCACTGAACACTCAAGTCAAACTAACTCCCACTCCATCACCTTCTGCTAAGTGTCTCGTGTCTCTAACTGCTCCGGGCCGGACGGAGAGGCAGAGTCAGAATCAGAGACAGCCTCAAAGACAGAGTCAGACTAAGCCAGTCTCACTGTCTCCCTGCCTCGTCAGATATTGATTCGGTCTGACAGGACGCAGAGTGTGAGATGTCTGGAAGCGGGACAGCTAGATGAATAGCTGCACATTTTAGCCCCGCTGAGATCCCCTCGCCCCCCACCCCGCAGCCAGACCCCCAACCCACCCTCCGGTTCCCCTGCTGCCCTCCTGTGTGTCGTTGAACTTGCTTGTTGCTGTAGTGTCTCCGAGGGGCCTCTGTTGATTGGCTAGCCTCAGATGTCAGTGGTGCTGAGAGCAGCTTAATTAGTGAGATGCATTCTCAATTGTTGATCTTATCAGAAACCAGATGTCTGGGGGAGTTCCCCCCCCCCCCCGTGCCCACTCCCCGCCCTCTCCACGTCCCTCGGAGACTGTTACCCTCTCGCTGATGCAGAACCCCCCCCACCCCCACCCCCCACCTCTGTGCCCATTTTAGCAGGCTAGCTTTGCTGTCCAAACAAGCAGGCCTCCAGTCAGTGTTAGATGTGCGGGAGTTGCTATGTGGGGAAACCCCGTAAAAAGTCCCATCATCACCAGTGCAAATAAACACCGACCGAAAACCTCAAAGAGTTTTGTTTGCGAACTCAAGCAGATTGTTAATATTGTTTAAACACAACAATTTACTATATGAGGATTATATTTTATATACACAACAATTTGTAACAGTACTTCTTAACATGTAGATGTGAGAAGTGATTGGTTGGTCAGATACATGCTGAGAACTGTGGGGTGGAGGAAGACGTTTGTCAGGACTTACCCAGGTCCTCTGGTCTGGCATACGGAACTAAGGGGCGGGACAGAAGGAAAAGAGTCATCAGAATCAGGAAGTGCATGAATCAACAGCTTTTGATTGGACGCACATGGCCAAGGAGGGGTGGATGTTAGGCTGGGACGGGGTGACTGACTTCTTAAAAAAGGCCCCTGGCCAGAGTTTCTGGGAATGATTTGTGTGTCCAGACATCATAAAGTAATAAAGATGTCCTTAACTCTGTAACTGTTTAGGTTGATAGGACAACCTCATTAAGCTGTGTGTGACAGCCTGGAGGATAGGTTGAAGGAAAAAACTGGTTCACCGAGTGAGGAAAGGGTACATAAATCAGGCGGCTGAAACAGCCAGTAAAAAACCAGGCCTGCAATCTATGGCTAGTTAAAAAGCCCGGCTTGAGAAAGTGGTGTTTCACTTACCAGGGCAGAATTAAGGCATGCACTTCAACACACACACACCCTAACTACAGGCTCACAGAGACCAGGAGCACATCTTTAAGAGCATATCATTTTTATATTGACAGACACATGTGAGGCTATGTCACTGAGTGCCCTTCCCAGTCCCCACATCTGCTTTAGATAGTCTAGAACAGCCCCAACAAGCTCCAGCATGGATCAGTCTGCAACCTGCCCCCCCCCCCCCCCCCCCCCCCCCCCCCCCCCCCCCCGCTCCCCCTCCTCTCCCCCGGGCCAGCCCAGAATACTGCACCCCCTTCCCAGGCCTTAGAACCAGTTGATGTAACCATGACAACACCGACATGAACCTACCTGAGGATGGAACAGGAATCCCGGGTTTGGACGCATGTACTTGTCTTTCAGAGCCTCAAACGGGTCTGTCATCTTCCTCTTCTCAACCCTGCTAAGGTTAGACTTCTATCAGTTCTTACATGCACACGACAGGAAAGCAGAGATGGGTACTTCAATTCAATATTAGAGGGGAGCAAAAGTTAAGGATTTCCTGAATGAGTGTTGACGTTTCAGTGCCATCGTTTTATTAAGAGATGAGATTCTATTGCATGTGCAAGTTGTGTATGCCAGTTGCAAGCCTACATTTACATTTAGTCATTTAGCAGACGCTCTTATCCAGAGTGACTTACAGTAAGTACAGGGACATTCCCCTGAGGCAAGTAGGGTGAAGTGCTTTGCCCAAGGACACAACGTAATTTGGCACGGCCGGGAATCGAACTGGCAACCTTCAGATTACTAGCCAGATTCCCTAACCGCTCAGCCACCTGACTACGCACAGTGTGTGCAGTTGGAGCAGGTGTGTGGTAGTACGGGAGCTCACAGTACCTGTAAATAGGGTCCATGAAGAAGGGAGTGGGCCTGGCGTGCTGGAGAGAAGCATCTGCTTTAGGCAGCTCCACCCCTGACTTGTCGTCTCCAAACAGGCCGCTCTTCTCCGACACCTCCTTCCTGCTCCCACGGACCCTGGCGCCCATGCTCAGGTCCAGGGGCTGGTCCTGATTGGTGGAGAGCGGTGCCTCGGGTTTGGAGGGGGTGAACAGAGAGGGCTTCTCTTCCTTCCGCTTGGTGGTGAGGTCGAAGGGCGACTCAGAGGTCCTGCTCTGGCCCTTCTTGGCTTCGTCTACAGGGGACTTGGGCTCCCCCTTGAGGATGGGAGGTCTGAGCTCCCTGTCAGGGAAGTGGTAGACCGGAGGGGAGAACGCAGGGAAGAAGGGCAGAGGGGAACATGGACGGGTACGACAGAGCCGCCACCTTCTTGTCCTGCAGGCCCGCCAGCCCGGTGGAGCCAAAGTACTTCTCAGCAATCGAGGCGATGGCCTTAATGGAGTCATTCACAGCCCCGGACACAGCTGTGTGTTCATCCAGGGAGGGGGGGGAAGAGGGCGGGGCCAGGGACATTCTGAGGCCCACTGCTGACCGTGAGGATGGGGCACTGGGGGTCAACAGCCTTTCTCTTGGAGCCCTTGCCATTCTCCCTGACCCTCTCCTTCTCACTCTCCATGTCACTGTCCAGCTCAGACCCAGACGAGCTCTCCAGGTCGCTGCCGCTGGGAGTGCTGACGTCATCTAGGTCGCTGCTCTCTGATTGGTCACTGATCTTGTTGCCATGCCTCTGATTGGAGGAGCTCTGAGCATGGCGCTCCGCCCCCTGCGAGTCACTGACAGGTGACTCCTTGTGCAGCGCCTTGAGCATCTCCCGGGCCTCCAGAGCACCAGGGCTGGGGGGCAGCAGCGGGCTCTTACTGCCTGGACCTGGGGCTCGTCTGAGCGGGGAGCTGGCAGGGATCAGAGGGGGTCTGTGGTACAGTCCAGAGGGAAACAGACCAGGGAAGCTGAAAGGAAAGGCAGGCGCGGCCGGAAAGGTCAGGCCGCTGTGATGCCTGTTGGCCCCAAAGTAGTCCGCCAGCCCAGCGCTGGTGTGGGCCATGGCCCCAAGACTGGACTTGTCCATGGCGGGAACCCCAGGTAGGGCCATGCCCTGAGCGAATAACCCCCCTGTTGTGAAATGATTCTTGCCCTCGCAGAAGCGGCGGTGCTTGTTGAGGGAAGAGGTGGTGCTGAACATCTGGCCGCAGTCCTTGCATTTGATCTGAGTGCGGCAGTCTGCGTGCATGCGCTTGTGGCGGCACAGGTTGGAGAACTGGGTGTAGGACTTGTGGCACACCTCACCTGCAGACACAGGAGACAGACACAGACCACTGAGTAACTCTACACACACACACACACACACACACACACACACACACACACACAACCACACACACTTTGTACTTTACATTTCTATTGAAGCTACAGAGGAGTGCAGTCTGCATGGCAGACAGGCTGTGAGACACAGGCAGACAAGCTGTGAGACACAGGCAGACAGGCTGTGAGACACAGGCTGACAGGCTGTGAGACACAGGCAGACAGGCTGTGAGACACAGGCAGACAGGCTGTGAGACACAGGCTGTCCCTGGGCTCTCAGACATGTGACAGGAGGGGGCAGGAGGCTCCAGATCCTGGTATTGTCCTGGGGTTCGTTTCCCAGGCTGAGTCAGTGTGCCACCCATCACCTGCACATCCCTGCATCTCAAGCCATTGTGCTCCCAGGGTCAACCCAAGCGCTCAGTAAACACAGTAGACACATACAGAGACATACAGGCACGTTTCACATAACACACACACACACACACACACACACCCACACACACACACAGGGTCTGTCACAGAAACACAGCACAATGGCTCTATTTTTAGCTCGAGAGGGAAGTGAAGTTGAATGAATCCTATCCTGTACGTCCGATTCCCAGGGACATGTCCCTTTTCCCCCCAGCCTCCCCCTCCCCTCCCTGTGTACCTCTCCCCATCACACTGTCATCCTGCCCTGTCACCTTCCCACACTTCTGCCTGTCTGGCCTGGGGGCCTGGGGGCCACACCCATCTGGGAAGCACAGTACTGAAACCCTTAACCTGCCTCTGTCAAACACACTCTCCCTGTGTTGGCCATGACTGTCCTACACTGGAGAGCAGAATCTGCCATTAGCGTGTGCGTGTCAAACTATGCTAAAACTCCAGATTTATATAATATTTATTTATATTTATATGAGCTCTAGCAAAACATCTATGACATAATCTCTCTTGTGAATTTGCAATTATAAACTCAAACGGTTACACTACAGGGTATTTATTTATGGTAAAATACATGTAAGCATGTAGGGTTTTGTTTGAATCTAGTGTACATGAACAGGAGGGCTGGGGTGAGGACGATGACAGCTGCACTTTGCTACAGTGATTTATGCGTCTGTCGTCTGGGGCAAATGTCACAAAATGAATGATTAATGGTTCATAATCTCTTCCACTGGGTCAGTGTCACAATGGATCACTAGTTGGTCATTCTGTACATGTAAATATGAGACATGTCTTATGGTGTCGGCTGAACGTGTGTTGTTATCTGTTTCCCCTGCGTCGGGTACCTTGTTGAAACTCGCGACTGTAAATCACAAAGCCAGACATTTAAAGACTGACAACACACACACACACACACACACACACACACACACACACACACACACACACACAGACACACACACACACACACACACACACACACACACACACACACACACACACACACACACACACACACACACACACACACACACACACACACACACACACACACACACACACACACACACACACACACACACACACACACACACACACAGGGCCTACTACACACATGTGTTTTGTCAGCTCTCCATAAACTGTAACTAAATATTATAAACACATTCCTGTGAGATAAGCGGTAAGAGAGTGTCTGAATTAATGACCCAGGCCCGAAACACTGCACAATCATGGCTAGGTTTCCTTCAACTATTTCTGAATACAAGACACACACACACACGTATGTACACACAAACAGATACACGGTACAGCAAGCTGTAAGGACGTACGTGCCTTTCATACACAAACAAAACAGATCACACACACTCTCTCTCACAGCTGTCAGGGCCCAGGGTATTCTGTCTTTAACACGGTCATTAGCAGGTTTTAAACCTGCATATTTTCAGCTGATTACAGCAAATGGATTCTACCCTGGATGGTGGGGGGGGGGACATGTGGTAGCTATTTATCTGGAATGGTGCATGTGGAGGGGGGAGGGGCTGGGGACATAGGGGAATCAGCCACTCTGGCCTGTGTGTGTGTGTGTGTGTGAGGGGGGGGGGGGGGGGGGGGGGTCACAGCCAGGGGTCAGAGACGGAGGGTCAAGCTGCTTCAGGGTGAGAACAGGGGTTTAAGGTTACAGGTCACTAAGCAGATAAAGTGTACTACCACAGGGTGTTTACAGACTGGGGGAGTGGGTCAAGGTAGCAGGCTGAAAGTCAAGCCTGGCCCGGCAGGTCAGAGTGAGAGGCCACAGGCCAGGTCAACCTTACAGGGTGAGGTCAAGTGTAGGATTAGCCTACTCTATCATCGGATCTGTTAGTTATACAGAGTGTAGAACTATGGTTGGTACTCGGGTCAACAGAAATGCTGTTCTCAGGATTAGACTTTATAACATACAGTATATGCCTACGGTATCATTCCTGTGAAACCAAAACATGTTACGTTTTTTTGTTCAAATGATCAACTGCATCATGGCAGAACATTGGAAGGCATTCCAGCAAAATAAGCATGTTAATTTGTGCATTTACAAAACTAGAATTCACAATCGCTCTATAATTCAATATTATGAATAAATAATGACATTATTACCCCCAAATCATATCAAAGTTAATCATTTCGACATTCATGACTTTGAATACTACGAATTACTGAGAACAAACGCAATGGTGCTGAATACTTTAACACAGTGAGATGGTAGTCACTAGAAGGGAGGGGGGGGGCTTTGCTGTCTAAAAGAAGATGGAAAAAGCGTGCAGACTTACATATGAAGGGTCTTAGTGACTTACATATGAAGGGCTTGACGCTGCTGTGGATGTGCTTGTGCTGCTTGAGACCCGAGGACGTGGCGAAGGTCTTGCCACAGTCGGGGCAGGCGTGGGCCCGCGCCCCAACGTGCTGAGAGCGGATGTGCCTCTGCAGGTTGCTGGGGTCAGTGAACACCTGCTAGGAGGGAGACACACGCACACACACGCAGGAGTTACCTTCAAGAGACCTCGACACACACACACACACACAGGAGTTACCTTCAAGAGACCTCGACACACACACACACACACACACACGAGAAACGTACGGAAGACTTGAACGTCCACACACAAACACACACACACAAGACTTATGGATCACCTGAACGTACACACACACACACACACAAAAGAACATCTGTACAAAAGAAGCAAGTATCCAGTAGTCTCCGTAAAAGCTTATCACATTACCTTGGAGCAGTTCTCACATTCGTAGTGTTTGCCGCTGTCATGTGACATCTGATGACGAATCAGGTTGGATTTCCAGTTAAAGGCCTTGGGACACTGGTCACACTTGTACTCCCTCTCGTCTGAGTGTGACAGAGCATGAGCTTCCAGGCTGCAGACACAAGGTGAGGGTGTGAAGAGGAGGGCAGAAACACGTCCATAACACGGGTCCCGGGTAACATGTACGCAAACAATCTCGAAAGAAAACGTAGGAAACGGGTGCGGGGCCTCTTACCTCTGGGAGTCGGGGAACACCTGCTCGCACTCCTTGCATTCCTGCAGGCCGTGGGCCAGGCTGGGGTAGTCCTGGTCCTCAGGGGCCAGGCTGGGGTAGTCCTGGTCCTCAGGGGCCAGGCTGGGGTCCTCCAGGTCGCTGTCGCCCTGCAGGAAGGAGGGGGGGGGCGTGCCACACGGGCTCTTCTGGTGCTCCTGCAGCTCCGACTGAGAGTCAAAGTGCTGCTCGCAATCTTCACACTGGTACTGCCTCTCCTCTGAGGACAGCAGAAGGGTCGAGCATGAGCACGCATGTACATAGTAGTGTGTGTGCGTGTGTGTGTGTGTGTGTGCGTGCGGTGTGTGGGTGCGTACGTGTGTGTGTGCGTGCGGGTGTGTGCGGGTGCGTACGTGTGTGTGTGCGTGCGGGTGTGTGCGGGTGCGTACGTGTGTGTGTATGTGTGTGTGTGTGGGTGTACGTGTGTGTGTATGTGTGTGTGTGTGTGTGCGTGTGTGGGTGCGTACGTGTGTGTGTGTGTGTGTGTGTGTGCGTGTGTGTGGGTGCGTACGTGTGTGTGTCTGGTAACTGACCGTCTATGTCAGGGGCCATGCTGTCACATAGATAGTCCTCTGCCTTCATGAACAGCAGTAACTCTTCTCCTGGGTGGATCTCTCTGATTGCCGTGTAAAAGATCTGACGAGCAAACACACACATGTACACAGACATATAAATACACACACATAATGCTAGCCTGCACGTAGAAAACGACAAACGTCCTCGAAAACGAAACCTTGTTGATGAACATTATATATTTCCGACCTCTTCCAAGACAAAAAAAAACCTTCAGGGAACATAGATAAGTAAACAAACTTCGCCTCAGGTTCCCCAGCGCACCAGGGAGGTGCTGACCAGGCCTGGTCACACGGGGGCCAGTCTGAGCCCCATTGTTCAGGGAGAGAATGTAGGGAAGAGAGGGGCAGCGCTAGAACCCCCTCCGCCCCCCTCCACCCCCCTCCACCACCCCCCAGCCCCAGTGGCTTCCTGCCTGTCTGCTCCACGGCTCACAGACCAGGCCACCAGCCGACACATCAACATCATTTTGTTGAGTTGGAGACAATAAAACGCAAGTTCAAACGGACAAGTGCTGCAGGTCTGTGGGGGCATGAGGACGGTCACAGATCTAAGGTCAGCGTGGGGTCACACTGATCCAGCTCTGTGGTGGCGGTGTGAGACAGACACACGCAGGGAGCAAAGCTGGAGACATAAGCAGGGTGTCTGGGTTCATACTTCCAGTCTCACCTGGAGGTCAACACCGTGAAGAGAACACACGGCCTAGACGTTCCCCATCTCTAGGGTTCCTTATGTATTACCTGCTCTTATCCTCTAGATACATGGCTAACATATAGACAGGTTGTTCCTCTAGATACAGGGCTAACATATAGACAGGTTGTTCCTCTAGATACAGGGCTAACATATAGACAGGGTTCTCCTCTAGATACATGGCTAACATATAGACAGGTTGTTCCTCTAGATACAGGGCTAACATATAGACAGGGTTCTCCTCTAGATACAGGGCTAACATATAGACATGGTTCTCCTCTAGATACATGGCTAACATATAGACAGGTTGTTCCTCTAGATACAGGGCTAACATATAGACAGGTTGTTCCTCTAGATACAGGGCTAACATATAGACAGGTTGTTCCTCTAGATACAGGGCTAACATATAGACAGGTTGTTCCTCTAGATACAGGGCTAACATATAGACAGGGTTCTCCTCTAGATACAGGGCTAACATATAGACAGGTTGTTCCTCTAGATACAGGGCTAACATATAGACAGGTTGTTCCTCTAGATACAGGGCTAACATATAGACAGGGTTCTCCTCTAGATACAGGGCTAACATATAGACAGGGTTCTCCTCTAGATACATGGCTAACATATAGACAGGTTGTTCCTCTAGATACAGGGCTAACATATAGACAGGTTGTTCCTCTAGATACAGGGCTAACATATAGACAGGTTGTTCCTCTAGATACAGGGCTAACATATAGACAGGTTGTTCCTCTAGATACAGGGCTAACATATAGACATGGTTCTCCTCTAGATACATGGCTAACATATAGACAGGTTGTTCCTCTAGATACAGGGCTAACATATAGACAGGGTTCTCCTCTAGATACATGGCTAACATATAGACAGGTTGTTCCTCTAGATACAGGGCTAACATATAGACAGGTTGTTCCTCTAGATACAGGGCTAACATATAGACAGGTTGTTCCTCTAGATACAGGGCTAACATATAGACAGGGTTCTCCTCTAGATACAGGGCTAACATATAGACAGGTGCTCTCCCGACGATTCCCTTTCCTCCTCCCTATGGCTGTGAGAGCCCAGAAACACAAACGTATCAGAGGTTATTATCTGAGATGTTGGTTACCCTGGCATCACAAATCAACAACTACAGAGAATGTTAATTTAAATGTAAACAGAGCTCACAAAGAGTTTCCTCAAGTCCTTCAAAAGGTCAACGTGTAGGTTTGCCTTTCCTTTCGCTCTGTAAAGGTAAACCTTTCTTGCAACATCGAATGCTGCCCCTTCTGCTGTTCAGCACAGGACAGGTAGGCTGGTCTACACTACAGGACAGGTAGGCTGGTCTACACTACAGGACAGGTAGGCTGGTCTACACTACAGGACAGGTAGGCTGGTCTGCACTACAGGACAGGTAGGCTGGTCTACACTACAGGACAGGTAGGCTGGTCTACACTACAGGACAGGTAGGCTGGTCTACACTACAGGACAGGTAGGCTGGTCTGCACTACAGGACAGGTAGGCTGGTCCTAAAATACAGCACATTATTTATTGCTATCTGTATATTTAGGAAGTTTCACTTATTTAAGCTCAGCATAGATGTAAATTATGTTCCGTGTACTTATATGTTATGTCATGCCAGGTGCTTGCGTTGTCTTGTCTTAAGAATTTCAGTGCCCAGTCTAACCTTGTGTTGTTCTGTGTACCTGACAAATAAAAGACTTGAACTTGAAAATACAGCACAGTTTGTCTCAAGCACGGTATCCCAACCTTTTAGCACTATGCTTATAGTATACCAACTGCATCCACACTCTTATTCAATATTTGAGATCTTGGTCACATCATATAAATATTACTAAATTGACTATAATTGAATATTCTGACAGAGGTAGAAAGGCATAGTTGAAGTAGACTAACTTTATTTCCTTTATTATCCGGAGGACAACGCACCCCTGAAGAATTCAGTTATGAAACATTCACTATCACTGTTCTAATACTTTCATCATTAAGAGCATCGCTTGACCAAGTCAGAATCCACCTAACTGTAATATCTACAATGGCAAAACACTTGAACATTGTCACATTTTTCAGGAGAACTTTCATCAAAAGTTCCAAAAGCCCATAGAGAGCCCTGCCATGACAAGCCAGAATAATGCAGTAGGTCAGGACAAACAGACCACTCAGCTGTTAGAGCTGTACCTCACTGATGCTGCAAACATCAAACCCTCTCTCTCCTCTTCTGCTCTTAGCTCTCTCATCTCCTATCACCCTCTTTGGAGTTGTCATCAAGTTGTATGATAAACAGAACTAAGTCAGAAAAACCCTGATTAAACCCAGTTTATTTAGTCAATTAGGGATTAATTGCATAAATGTGTGTCATATAGTTTACAGGCTGTATTCAGAGTCAACTTCTTTTGTGTGTAAAGTCTGTTGAAATCAGATGATAAAATTATCATTTAACATGCGCTTGACTGGCAAAATACAGAAGAGGGATTTGAACCTGGGACCTCTTGGTTTGTGGTCAAATGCTCTACCACTGAGCTGTTCCTTTCACACATAAAACCACACTACCAGCACATAATATAATCACATTCAGTGCCTGCATAAAGGTCTACACTCTTTCTCTCTGACGCACACACACACCTCACACACGTGTGTACATCAACACACTGAGAAAGACCTGACGCACACACACACCTCACACACGTGTGTACATCAACACACTGAGAAAGACCTGACGCACACACACACCTCACACACGTGTCTACATCAACACACTGAGAAAGACGTTACAGGAGGTTTTCAAGACATCCCCATCAAGTATTGAATTAAAGCAAAGGCCAGCCATTGTACCACACCGTGTTTTTGAAAACACGAGGGGTGTCCGGAAAGCATTAAGAAAGCACATTGTACTGTGTTGTGACAGTGTGTGATATTTAACAATCACCTCATCACAGCCTTGTCTGTGACCCACCGACACCTTTCAGAACCACCGGAGCAGAACCACTATGATGACAAGCAGTCTCCCCTCACAGGGCAGCTAGACTGAAAGGGTGGGTACTGCTACAGTTTACAACATAAGGGCTGATGATGCTTCACTGACAACAGAACTAAGCCTGCACACTGTGGAGTCTACAGTAACACTGAACTCAGGAACAGAACTAAACCTGCACACTGTGGAGTCTACAGTAACACTGACTCAGGAACAGAACTAAGCCTGCACACTTGTGGAGTCTACAGTAACACTGAACTCAGGAACAGAACTAAACCTGCACACTGTGGAGTCTACAGTAACACTGAACTCAGGAACAGAACTAAACCTGCACACTGTGGAGTCTACAGTAACACTGAACTCAGGAACAGAACTAAACCTGCACACTGTGGAGTCTACAGTAACACTGAACTCAGGAACAGAACTAAACCTGCACACTGTGGAGTCTACAGTAACACTGAACTCAGGAACAGAACTAAACCTGCACACTGTGGAGTCTACAGTAACACTGAACTCAGGAACAGAACTAAACCTGCACACTGTGGAGTCTACAGTAACACTGAACTCAGGAACAGAACTAAACCTGCACATTGTGGAGTCTACAGTAACACTGAACTCAGGAACAGAACTAAACCTGCACACTGTGGAGTCTACAGTAACACTGGACTCAGGAACAGAACTAAACCTGCACACTGTGGAGTCTACAGTAACACTGAACTCAGGAACAGAACTAAGCCTGCACACTGTGGAGTCTACAGTAACACTGGACTCAGGATGAGGATGTAGGAACAAAACATAGAAGACTGTGAGTCAGTCTATTCATGTTATTTTGTTGTCTCCTAAATGTTAAATATTTGACTCGATATTGATATCTTCAGCTGAGAGCTTTTAGATATCTACCTGAAGCTAAACTGAACAGTGAGATTAAATTCACTAGTCTCACACGGTCTCATTCCATATGTCTCTGGACTGAACTAGTGATCTACACGACATCCACCATCATACCCAAGCCACCACCACGTGAGATGTGACTACCCACATGTGTGTGGAGGCAGATCTCTCTAGTCCAGGAGAGGAGAATAGGGTTAGGGCATTCCTGTCATACCTGCCAGTTTACAGGGCCAGTGTGTGTGAAGTGTGCAGAACTATCAGGCTGCCAGCCTTGTGTGATCTGGCCCTGTGGTCCTCCACACGCATACCAACGCACAATTATCCATAAACACAACACACTGATAGAGAAGCAAGCACTGAACTCAGGGTGGCCCGGCATGGCATATCTGAGTTAGATCACAATAACACCTTCACACACGATGGTAGATAGGAGATGAGGTAAGGCTGAGGTGTTCAGGTGCTCTGGTCATACTGTCATCTCCACGTACCTGGTCATCTACCTGACACGCGTTCAGGTTGGGCTGCTGGGTGGCTGGAGTGAGCTGGACGTGCTTCAGCCAGCTCCCGACTCCAGGCTCGCTGGCATCCACGCAGAACTTGACACGGCCCAACCCGTCCAAGATCTGGAGAGAGATGAAGACAGAGAGAGCAAGGGTCAGATCTCTATCGGCATAGGATACTGTGCCCACGTTCGCTAACCACAAACCTCCCATGGAGACACAAGCGGAACTGCTTTGAATCTCCTTGCAGCTTAACCGCTCACAACAAAAAAACAGCTAACCACTTAATTATGTCATTTTCTAACTGTAATGTAGTTTACCATGGTATGATGGCATTGCTTTGCATCATTAAATACATGTTTTAAGCTCAAACTCAAAAAGACAAAACAATCTGTGGTCCAGAAGTGTAGCAGAATATCTTCACTTGATCAAGGATACATACACAACAGATAATGTCCGTTTTGTTTGTTCAAATATTTTTGACTAGAGGGTGATTTCATTTTGATGTTCCATTTTAATTTAAAACAGACTGATATAATTCTGAAGTTGTCTGCGAAGTATTTCATACAATGCCTCAGCACGAGGCAAAAACATATTTTACCTGTGGTGGCGGTGTGGGCCGCTCATAGCAAGCTGAAACATTGACATTTCAAGGGCCTCTTTCTTGAGACAATTCTTCTCAAGAGACTAAATTCGACTACATTTTTCGGCAACGTCTGGCTGTCATTAAGTAGCAGGGAAACCAGACTATATCATGCATTTTGCTATCGTGTGATATAATACACCAAAAAGTTAAAACAGTAACAGTTGCACAACATTTTTATGGACATATAATTATAATCTTCTATTTTTTATAGAACGAATATAGATAAAACAAATCATGTGTAGGCCATGGCATTAATCCAAGTCAAATAATTCGATGTATTCTATTAATCAATAGGCCGACAATTAATAAGGAAATTTAAGGGACAATATTTGTCCAATTGAATCATACATTAAATTGTACAAATTAATTGAATATATTTTTTGTTGTTGCAAATGTTCAATTTAATTCAAAAGTACAATAGCCTACCATCTGTTCATACATTAAACATATTGTTATTTAGACTAAATGTGTAAAGCGCGGCAACTGATAGTCTAAGTTCTGAGGACGCGGTTGTTCTCTAGTGATACCAAAAATCAGTTAAGGTCTCAATAGTCCAAGTTTGTGTAGGCTACTCCTGAATAAATATTTACGTGGGTGTGCGTCGTGTCGAGAAAAAACTTGAGACTATGACTGCGTTTTTTTAAACCTGAGGTTTACAACACGATAAATTATAGTAATCAATTTATAATGCAATGAATTACATTAAATACAATATAAGTCCGTTTTGGCTTACCGTAGAAACTCCCTTGCACCACACGGAAGATGCGATCCGAAAACCTCTATTAAGTTGTGATGGATTTTTATTTTATTTTTAGTCCGCTTAGTTGGTCTACGAACATTTGAAACGTTCACAAATAAATGAAAATGTAATCACGCTTTAGCTCTGGTCCATGTGTGCTCGTGCCCAGTGTTCTTGAGAATACCATTGTTGGAAAAACTACGAAGGCTATCACAGTGTTGTATCTTCCTTCCACATAAAGCACCAGACGTTTGCTCCGCGCACTTTCTCACATATCATTTAGACACCTCCGAAATCCCTCGGAACAACAACTTGGTCCAACTTCAGCTCGTGAGCGAACTCGTCCGCTCTTCTCTGCAAGTTTCCAAAGCTCCCAGGTATCCCATGACAGAGCGCGCGACGATTAAACTTGTCTCTTTTCTTCCCCCAGCGCGTGATAGTGAGATCGAAAGGATCGCCCACCTACTTGCGCGTCCCGTGCTGTGTGATGTGTGTGTGTGTTTCTGTTTCACGGACTGTCTCTTAAAGAGGATCTTGCTCGCCCATCCATTGAGAGCAATGCACAACGAAGTATCTCGCCTGTCCGCGGTCGGAAGCACCACTCTTCGCAGTAGCCCAAATGTTATGGGATGGGACAGAGGCCAGGTTGAGAGGAGAGGTCACTGGGAGGTCGGGATGGGCTTCTCGGAGTTTGTCTAGGCTGCATAAACATTAACCCCAAATTTACAAGCTTTAATGAGTGATTCAGGTGGCTGAGCGCTGAGCGGTGAGGGAGTCGGGCTAGTAATCTGAAGGTCGCCAGTTCGATTCCCCGGCTGTGCCAAATGACGTTGTGTCCTTGAGCAAGGCACTTCACCCTACTTGCTTCGGGGGGAATGTCCCTGTACTTACTGTAAGTCGCTCTGGATAAGAGCGTCTGCTAAATGACTAAATGTAAATGTGAATGTAATGAGACCACCGAATAATCAAGCAATCATCCACATTTCCCTCGCTCTCCTGCACGAGGCTGTAGAGGCGCACAGCCCACCAAGTGCACTAAACCCTGTTCAGTGATTCATGGCGGTGATTCTCTAAATAATAATGGGAGTAAATATTTAGACGAATTGAAATGCATAGGCTAAATAAAACTTTTTTTTTTTTTTTTCCAGGCAAACGCCACGCTGTAACAATAACTGCTAAGTGACATTCTCAAGTGTCGGTAGCACCTGCTTTTCGAGACCAGACATTAGCCCCCACTCTACGGGTCACTCAGCGACCGGAGCTAGGACACTAGACGGAGACCCTTTGCAATGCTGAATACATAATATAGCCTAATATAGCCTATCTTAAAAAGTTCTATTATGTTCCCTGATAAGCCGTTCTCTCCCAGACTTTTAAATGTTTCAAATTATGATACTCCACTATCACTCGTATGACCGTTTTAAAATTGGTCTGTTATGTCTGGTAAATCAAAAATGCTAATTGAGCTACTTGTTAGAAATAGTATATAAATGGGAATGTTTCACTGCAGGGGCAAGGGTTGGTGCTGGGAGAGGATGATGGATACGCTGGGTCACACTGGCCACTTTCTGTGACATTGACCTTCCATCCAAGATAGCCTAATGTCCATTGTTGTATTAAATCGCAGAGCAAATATGCAGGAAGTACAGGACAAATTGTGTGTAAATAAGGTGGACCTTGCCAGAGATTCCCACCGTCGGCGCTCCTTGAGAACCGAAATGAAACCCCGGTCCGCCGGTCATTGATTTCCTGCCTTTCCTCGACTTGTCCATTGTTGGAACCCTTTTTAATTTAGCCATAAATTGGGAAAGCTCAAGCTATATGAGCTGTTCTATTTTCTTCCTGTCAGGATGAGGGATTTGTTTTATGATGCATTGTGTATTAAATACAAGTAATCTGGGAAAGTAATTGCCTGCCTTCTCCGGGTACGATGGAGCCTTCTGATAGACCCGCGTGCTCTCAGTGAAAAGGAGGAAACGTTAGTGAATAAACAACCGTTCTGTGGTATCACTACCCGGCCCGGGGTAAATTGGGGGTAGAAGTTTGAGGGCCGGGCGGCGTAGAAACCGACAGTGTCATACTAATCTCTGTCAGGAGATGGCGTTCTGAACTGAATAAGTTTTTTGAATTATTAGGCTTATTTCAATACTCCAAATATAATATCGTAATAGACTAAGTGTTTTACTCGGCTAAGTAGAGAATTTAGTACAGTGTGCTCATGAATAGATGTTTGTTTCCGGTTGAGCGGCTTGTATGCTCAATGGATTTCCCAGACTGTGTGCAGAAGGCTCTAGAGAAAAGCGCATCAGTCAAGCGCAGAAACGCTCGGTTATTGAGATGGGGTTCATTGCGTACTCGTCCGCGGAATTGCAGCATACAACACTGTCCACTGTCCACATTAAGGCGTCAAATAGCTATATCAATAGATGGGACATGAAAGATTTAGTTGTACACTGACTATAATCTTCTGAACGACCTATATAGTAAAACTATTGGATCTAAAAGGAAAGAAAGATGCAAGTGCATTTAGAAAATGTGTTCTTTTGTTATGAGTGAATTAAAAACACACTACGTTAATTGTATGAACCATTGTAGTGCCATTGTGACACGGAAATATATTAAATAGTTCTGCTTTATCGGATCCAAACTAACTATAGGCTGTGTCATAATTTTGACACACTAAATAGACTAGTGTGAAATAGCTGTTTATCAACAGATTACAAACCAACTGCTAGAGGGTAGCCTATTGATTTCTTCTGTTTTATAACACGCATCATTTCATTTGGGTTTTGCTTTAAAATATGTTACTTCCAGATAATGTATTTCTGCAAAGAGTTTAAAGTGTTGTGGAAATTATTGTATGCCTTAATTGCATTAAGTGTCATATGTTTGTTTGGCGATTTAGTTTGAAATCGGAAAACCGTTATGAAAACAAAACTATTAGTTTAAAACAAAATGTGTAAGCTTCCCGTACAGCTTTAAAATAAAATATGCGGTAATTGCTTTCTTATTATTTAACAGAAAGTTTATTGTTCATCTGAGGTAAAAGTTGCTTTTATAGCCTATAGCCTAGCCCACTTGTAAGTCCGTGTTGCATGCCGTAGGGCAGTCCCGTGTGGTTGTGACTGACTCCGCGAGCCCTGCAAGCTGCGCCCTTCACACGGAGGGGCAGGCTGCAGAGCCGCTAACAGAAACACTGTGCATTCCAGCACATCCTTTAGGAAGAAAAAAAAAAGAAGAAGAAAAAATCGCAGCCAAGTCCACATGAAATAGTTTCACCATTCATATAGAGACCTCCCATTGACACCACCGAAAAGCTGCGTTAAGTCTCCCTCAATCATCACGTCTCAGATTCTCCTATTCTATTTATTTGAGTGAATGGGGGGATTCAATCTAGTGGCAAAAAATGAATTTAGAAACTATATCTAAATTTAAAAGGCAGTAGGAACATAAACTCTGTCATCACAGACATTCATAAAAACATTCGTAGTTTTATAAAAGGCTAAATAAAACAAATAGCCTATTACAAAAATAATTTTATCATTGCAAGGTTATAATATTATTACTGGCCGACATAAACACACGTGTTAAAACATTTAATGACAATAATCATAATGATTATAATAATACTTATATAAATACTAATACTATAGGCTACTACTTCAACTACACACAAAAAATAACATATTTTGTGGTTAAGAATATTAGAATGATATCCTTTGAATTAATACATTCCTAAAATGTGACGTTGAAGAACAATAAGTTATCCCGGAGTTGCCTCTTTAGAAAGTCCCGTTTTAAGGGAGTCTCCTCACGGGCCAATTACCATTAAAAGAGAGTAGAGGAAATGAAAGGGGAAAAATGTAAATAAAAAATGTTCCTTGGTCTGGAAGTAGGCCCGTTGTGAGCGCGTGTTAATCTCCACCTCAGTAATTTGGTACTCCAGGAGAGGACAGAAGCCCCGCTGCTGTGCCCTGCACTTCATAAATCACAGCTTTATGTGGACAAGGTCAGCGGCCCCCTGGCTCCGCCCGGCCCCTGCAAGCGACGCAGCGCGCCCGCCATGTTTACCCTGCTGCCCGGGGCTCTCCGGACCAGACCAGCTCACTTCTAATTACTTTGGATTATTTTCATTTGGCGGGGTCAGCCAGGCATTCCGGGACAGGGATGATTTCCTACAAATTCGATGTTCTTTGAGGAGTGGGCTTCTCGTGTTTACCCAATCATTCTGGCAGTGTCTGCTCTGACTTAAAGCCCCCCCAGTCCTGCAGTGACAGCCCTGTGAGGGCCACATTACAGACGGACAACTCACATGCCAGGAGGCTACCATAGAACAAGCACTTTGTAGTAAAAAAAAAAAAAAAAAAAAAAAAAAAAAACTTTTCTAAGAGAAGTTACTTCAACATTTACCCCCCATTTTAACAACATGACTTAGAGTTTGACAGTTTCGTTTTACACACACGTAGGCTATTTATATTTTCAAAGAGATTAGCTAAATCACAATAGGCTATACTGCTTTATCAGAGTTGGAGTGAGATTTGAATCTCGAAAGAGAAGTGAGTGAATGAGATATATTGTTTTCGGACTTGTGTAACAGTAAAAGTAATTATTTGACAGCTGGAGTGACTGGACGTGACTGGAACAAAAAAGAAGATTACAAAACATGACCTGGATTCAGAAAATGTAGCCTAAACTAGACGAAGGTGAGGATGCATATTTTATCATTAGCCCAGTTTATACAGGCCTAGCTATATATTAAACTAGGCCTATACCATCCACTGAACTATACGACAATATGGGGCCCATACACTGAATATTAGGAGAATATTGGCTTGGGTACTTTCTCCAAAGAGCTGTCTAGAAAATTGCGTGTTGCGGGGGTGTTAGATTATAGGCAAGATATTTTTCAAACTAAAACAAAGGGGTAGGTTACAGGCTGATACGCTCGCATGTTTCTACCACAACGCCTAAAAGCACGCCGCAAAGTATGTAGGACACGGGGTCAGATTAGGTCGCAGGGAAGTCAAAGGTAACCCTTTTTTTAAAGCCATAATTTTGCTCCGCTGAGCGATATAGGGTCGCGCTGTAAAGAGCCCGGTAACCTATCACCGGAGAACGCGGTAATTAGAGCATGTAGTTGGTCACTACAGGGTGAACAAATTGGTTCTTAAACGCTCGTATCATCTTTAAAAGAGCTTTTTATGTCAGAAAAGATTAAACTGAATACACGAACTTCAGATCTGAGGAACGGGTGTTGCACATTCATTACATTTATTGAGCTGTCTGTCCCTGTTTGAAGCTCGGCACATCTGAAGTCAACAGCGTGCTTTTCATATACGGTGACGAATTGAAAAGCTAATATTTAATGTCGCCGGATATGAAGGATCCATTAGGACTTGTATTCTAATACTAGGGCACTTAAACTCATGACTTCAAAAACAAGCCCCCTCCCCCCTCCCTTTCTGACTCACCCCCTCTTCGAACTGGAACATAATATACGTTAATTTTAAACAACCATGAAAAAGTGAACAAATAGTCAGTTGAAAATAGCCAACGTATTGAACAAGTGTTACGTCACGGTTCGTCAACGTAAAGACAGGTGCTACTGCGCGCGCTTCACTTAGGTTTAGACACATTTTATGTTGAGACCCACTGCACTTAGGGGGTGCTAAATAAAATGACAATGTATCGCATGTTAATCAGTGACATTGAGTCCGTATAGCGCTAAACCTTAACAAACTTGAAAAGAGTCTTGAAAACGTCCTAAATCGCAGCAGAGACATGGAGCAACTCCTATTTAAGGCTCCACTGGGTTTCAGCAGCATCAAAGGGGCCTGTAAGTTAGCCAGGATGATATTTAACTTGGTGTTTGTGTTGAGCACAAGACACGTTGCTGCCACACTGCTGGTCATCAGAGCAGGGTGCTCAGTACATGTGGCTAGAACACAATTTCCTGTTGGAATTTAAACACATGCACACTCATACTTAGACACACAGAGAGAAGGGGGGGGGGGAGGGAGGGAGGGAGAGAGAGAGAGAGAGAGAGAGAGAGAGGCTAAAACACAACTGTTTTCAAACACGTTTTAAAACCTACCAATTGGAAAACATACATGCACAACCCGAATACTAGCTAGCATAACCATCCAAACCAAGACCTGCTCCAACAATGCGTGTGCACATGGGACTCGATCTTAGTATAACCCTTCCCCACTCAGCACATTCAGGCAGTCAGACTTGATTGAGTCATCAGACATGTGCATCAATACTCAAGGTTTATTCAATTCCAGACCAATCATTCTGGTGTCATACACTTTTGGGTTAATATTCTAACCGGCAGCTGAAGCCAGGCCAGATAAATCTGATTTTATGATGTGTTGTTATGGTTTTAACTGCGTTGCCTTGAAAGGTTCTGATTTGGGGATCAATCATGTGTGGTGTCTGCTGCCGGCCGTGCTGGGGATCGATGGGCTCTGGCTGCAGTGATTGAGGAGTGCTTGACTAGGACCAGACCATCTTCAGCCTCCTGCCACAACTGAAGGAGCATGACACCCACCCATCACCCTCTCCACCCCCTCTCTCTCCCTCCCTCCCTCCCGCCTCCCTCCCTCCCTCCCTCCCTCCCTCCCTCCCGCCTCCCTCCCTCCCTCCCTCCCTCCCTCCCGCCTCCCTCCCTCCCTCCCGCCTCCCTCCCTCCCTCCCTCCCTCCCTCTCTCCCTCCCTCCCTCCCTCCCTCCCTCCTCCCGCCTCCCTCTCGCTTCTCACTCCTTTATCTGTATGGCACTTTGAAAACGTCATTGTCACAGAACATTTAACAGAGAATAAAGTCCTAGGTAAGCAGGAAAAGGAGGGACATTGCCTTATGTTTAGCTTTCCTTTCACCAGCTCTTCACTGACGACCCCTGCGTTGCTTGAGAGTTTAAAACAAACCCTGCATACATGTACACAAAACAATGTCCATGAGACTAACCAGTGTGTACGGTGGACCTCAGGTGCACAACACAACACTAGCAAAAACAAACAAAAGACGACATAACGATAACTGCAACGAAACATTTGAGAAACAGCGGCATATACACAAACACGCCACACAGACACACACCACACAGACACACACCACACAGACACACACCACACAGACACACACCACACAGACACACACCACAGACACACACCACACAGACACACACCACACAAACCACACAGACACACACCACACAGACACACAGACACACCCCACTTTTTTGGGTGTGCTACTGCTTTTTGTCAGTGCCATAATTGCCCTAATCCTGATCCTAATCCTAACCCAACTTCATGAATAGAACCTGGGAGGTTGACCTGCACTAGATGTAATCTGTTTTGTTCTTGTTTACGTATGAGTTTGTGGTAGCTAATGATTTGTTTTGTATAGATCAAAATACTGTTTAGTACATAGAGAAAACACTTGATAATGTTGACGGTTATTATCATCTCTCTCTCCCTCTATGTCTTGTTCACTCTCTCTCTCACTGTCTCACTACCTTTTGCATTGTTGGACACATTTCCATGACTTTTTCCAGGTAATCAAATCCAGAAATCAGAAACGGTCAACGTTTTCTAAGTTTCAATGTCTGTGGGAACCCTGTGCGCTCTCTCTCTCTCTCTCTCTCTCTCTCTCTCTCTCTCTCTCTCCTCTCTTCTCTCTCTCTCTCTCTGTCTCTCTCTCCGTCTCTCTCTCTCTCTCTCTCCCTCTCTCTCTGTGTCTCTCTCTCTCTCTCTGTCTCTCTCTCTCTCCGTCTCTCTCTCTCTCTCTCTCCCTCTCTCTCTCTGTGTCTCTCTCTCTCTCTCCCTCTCTCTCCCTCTCTCTCTCTCTCTCTCTGTGTCTCTCTCTCTCTCCCTCTCTCTCTCTCTCTCCGTCTCTCTCCCTCCTCTCTCTCTCTGTCTCTCTCTCTCTCCGTCTCTCTCTCTCTCTCCCTCTCTCCCTCTCTCTCTCTCTCCGTCCGTCTCCTCTCTCTCTCTTCTCTCTCTCTCTCTCTCTCTCTCTCTCTCTCTTTCTCTTTCTCACACACACACACACACACACACACACTAACACACACAGACAAACTTAATACCCACCATACAGCGTTAACACACATATTTACTTTTCGGGTGTACACACACTCGCGTTCCCTGGCTGCTGTTCACACACACACTCATGTCCCTGTTAGCCTGCTTCCTCACTGCTGTCAGCAGAGCCCGGTTAAAACAAAAGAGGAGGAGAAAGAGCAGCCATCGCTGCTGAATTAGAGGAAGTGGGTCCTGATTAGGCTGCCCCGACAGAAGCATTCCGATCCTGTTAACCCATCCTGCTGTGGAGGCCGACACAGAACCCCTGACAGAGCTCCACCCTGGGTAGGCTGCTCCACCCTGGGTAGGCTGCTCCACCCTGGGTAGGCTGCTCCACCCTGGGTAGGCTGCTCCACCTGGGTAGGCTGCTCCACCCTGGGTAGGCTGCTCTACCCTGGGTAGGCTGCTCCACCCTGGGTAGGCTGCTCCACCCTTGGTAGGCTGCTCCTCTCCTCTCCTCTCCGCACTCAGAGACAGACCCGCCTTTGGCCTCACAACGTACATTCTACCTTCTTCACACCCTCTCTCCCTGATGAAATGTCTTCACTCGGTTTGTTTTATAAGAAGTAAGGTTATTCATAATCAAGCGGAGAGAGTATGTACCACACTGTGGACATCCTGATAGAAGACAACGTATTACATTCTGTTTGTTTGACAGGAGCGCTGTCTCCTCTCTCTCCGTTCAACATGAAACTCCATCCATTCACCACGGGGGGTCAAGACCTTCACAGCATTCCCTCCTGCCGCTCTCAAGTGCTAACACATATTAAGTAAATGAAGAGTGTCTTCGGGCAGGGAGATAGACGAGCTTCTTAAACAAGAGGAGGGGTCCTGCTTTTGGTCTCCAGTCCCACCCCAGGTCGGCATGACGACCAGGGGAGTGATGTCACTGAGTCGCAGTTGTATATAACGTGGTGGAGTAAAGCTCTGACAAGCTCCAACAAAGTCTTTTTTATTTTTATCAAATATTTATTTTCCTTTTCAAGTTTTCAGCAACAAACAAAACACACAACACAGCCCTAGCTGTGATGCGAAGCTCCAACAAAGTCTGTTATAAAACGTGCGCGCCGGGTACACGCGTGTGTGTAGCGTGTTTGTTTTGGCGGATTAAGAGGACAGTAATGGAAAGGATTTCTCGGCGTGAACACATCCCCGGCACTTCAAAGCCAGGCGGTTGCCCGTGGACGCCCATCGCAGTGAGTGTGTTTCCTCCTCCTCCTCCTCCTCCTCCTCCTCCTCCTCCTCCTCCTCCTCCTCCGGCAGCGAGACACAGGTCAGAGCCTGGCCTCCCATTCTGCTGCAGGCAGCCAGCAGCCCTCCTGCGCGGCAGGGTGATTATTGTCATCTTTGCCGGAGAGAGAAAAAAAACACTCCTGGTGAGGTGTAAAACAATGAGGGGGAGGAGAGCAGGGGTGGGGTGGGGTGGGGAGCGGCTGTGGTTGGGGCAAGGGGAGGGTGGGGGAGGGGGAGGGAGGGTGGGTGGGTGGGGGACCCTGGTGTAATCTCAGTGCTGAATAGACGGGGTTCTTAATAGAATCCTCTCGTCCTGCTGCCACTGTGAGAAACAAGAGCCGTAATGGATGGGCTGGGCTCTGGCTCCCACTTTCCCCCCCGTGACCCTTGCTTTGGTCAGAAGTAAGAGCTAAAGAAGCATTGTAGCCCCGGGCCTGATTGAATGGGGAGGGAGGGAGGGTGGGGGGGGGGGCGAGGCAGCCGCGCTGATAGACCAATTTCCCACTACTGCGAACTGCAGGTCTTGATTGATGAGGGCCGGCGCTGCCTGGAGGAGGCCCATCACATGTGATCACATAAATACTTATTCAGCTTGAATTGGGCCTGACAAGCCTGTGACAGCTTTGTGCTGTCACAGATATCATTGGAGGAAAAACGCTCCATTAATCATGCGTAATTAACTTTTCTAGGAGGTTCTTCTACCCCCAGTATCCCCTCTCAGATAAAGCCCAGTGTCTTAACTAGGATTGGGAGGCTTATTAAAAGCAGAGGCAGTTCCCCCTGAGCTGCTCCGTTTGTACAGGAAACAGCTTCATTAGTACGGCTTTAGGCTCTAATGGTCCCCGTACAAAGCTGCCTCTCTCCTCCAGGCCTCCGCTCACATCCAGCCCCACGCTGCAATATCCTGTGGGCGCAGGGCTGTAATGTGCTGTTTGAAGTGAGTGCAGCGGCCTTCTGAGAGGACGCCTGTACTTAACTACCTTGACCCCCCCCCCTTAAGTTCGGCGGTGGTGGTGGTGGTGTTGGTGGGGGGCACCACAAGCTGGCTCAGTCTCTCAGAACGTTGCCCCCCCCCCCACGCCTCCCTCCCCGTCTCTCTCTCCACCGCCCCTGAGGGAACTGGCTGGACCAGACCCTCATTGTTTTAAAGCAGCAGACCACATGATTCAGACTCATATTCTCTACAGTCAGGCCTGACACCAGCCCCCCACCTAGCCCTAACACCAGCCCCTCACCTAGCCCTAACACCAGCCCCTCACCTAGCCCTAACACCAGCCCCTCACCTAGCCCTAACACCAGCCCCTCACCTAGCCCTAACACCAGCCCTCACCTAGCCCTAACACCAGCCCCTCACCTAGCCCTAACACCATCCCGACTAGCCCCACCTCAATCTGCATTCCATCCCGACGCCGCTCCCCCCTCCCTCCCACCCTCACTCCACCCCCTCCCACCCTCACTCCACCCCCTCCCACCCTCACTCCACCCCCTCCCGCCCCTCCACCACCGGCCACCCGCCAAGACCCGCCTGCCTAGTTTGCCTGGTGATGGTCTACATGTGAAGTGACCAGCTGCGATCGGAGGAGACAAGGACATTGCTATTTGGGAGTGGGACCAAATCCCTGATGTACTGCTTGCTTTTGTTTCTCCAGCAGCCTCTTGCTGGAGGCCTGGAGGGGCTCGTATCGGGAGGGGTTCCATCTGGGTCTGGAGGTAGAGGCTAGTCCCACACTAAAGGTTCCAAATCTGTCCTCATTCTTAGTCAGACTCCTTTCCTCCAGAGGGTGACAGTCTCTTCCTCATTCAGGCAGTGACTTATTTCCTTCTCTGAACTGGTTCCATCGAAGCCACCAGAGAGACAAAACACCACTCTCACAGATACACATTCACCAATATCATACTTCCGTGAGAAAACACAAACTGTTTGCCGGGTGGACTCAAATCGTAACTTCTAACCAGAACTGAAAGCCTCACTGCCAGATAAAGCCTCCAGTCTAGCACTGGCACACCGGGTCTGCTACATTCTGTGGACAACCACTGTTTTTATCAACAGCTACGTCATGTATTTTTAGACTGGATGGAGTCTGCAGTGTGTGTTAGGGACCTAGTCCTAGCCTCTAGCTTCAGCAGATGGGGCAGGAACACAGCACCCAGGACAGGGAGGGACAGGGCCCAGGCCAGCTGGGTGGCTCTGGGGTAGAAGACAGGCAGGTAGGGTTAGGGGAGGCCTAGGCTTTGACGGATACATTACTGTAGGCTAGGAGACAGGTGGAAGAGATGTGAGGAGAGAAGAAAAGGAGCGAGAGTGCACAGAAGGGAGGGAGGAGAGAGAAGGAGGAGGAGGAGAGGCAGGAGAAGAGGAGAGAAGGAGGAGGAGGAGAGGCAGGAGAAGAGGTGAGGAGAGAAGAAAAGGAGTGAGAGTGCACAGAAGGGAGGGAGGAGAGAAGGAGGAGGAGGAGAGGTGAGGAGAGAAGGAGGAGAGGTAAGGAGAGAAGGATGAGGAGGAAGAGGAGGAGAGGCAGGAGAAGAGGTGAGGAGAGAAGGAGGAGGAGCAGGAGAAGAGGTGAGGAGAGAAGGAGTTGGAGGCCGGGTGAGAAGTCAAGTACACACAGCCAGCTCAGCTTGACTCGAG